>JAULBW010018435.1:0-93449 GCA_032358265.1 Vaucheria bursata | reverse complement strand
CTTCTATTGCTGTAATCCATCTTCCTTCTTCCAATCTTGTTTCTTGACCCTTTTCCCTTTCTTAACAAGTCTTGACAGCATCTAGAAGCATAACAAAAAGGCACTCTTCCCAGAAACCAAGTCAAAGCTGATGGAGATGATTGAAACAGTGAGGCACCATTGCATACCTCTGGGGCATACTTTTTTTTCCAGAACTTAGCTGAATACTTCTTAAAGAGAAGCTACATCTACAGTAAGATAGAGGAATAGATGTCAAGCACAGGCAGACACTGAAAGCATTTGCTGTATCAGCATGCTTGATACAAAGCTTTGTCAAATGTAAGTGAGTGTGCTCATGTGGTTATATTGTATGATTGGTAAGCCCATGAAGCCATTTTGCTTATGTAAATACCCCATTAAGTACAAAATGAGCAATAAGTCTTACAAATGATCTGACATACCAACTGTTAACAGTAAGTTCTACCACCACTTCCTGCTCAGGTGCAGCAATGTACGACCAAATAGAATATCCTCATTATGAACAACTGTGGCCTGCATAGCACTGAGCTGACCCATATAAGGAACATGGTGATGTGAAGCCACCACAACCAAACTTTACTGCCTGGCATTAACCTATGGATTACACCAACCTTTAAGTAATGGCATTGTTCAAACTTTCTAGACGTGCTTTAAATATCTGCTGTATAGCTTGACACTTTAGTTTATCCTGCGTGATTAGAAGTTTTCCTTTAAATCACTCATAATATGTTCAAAATAACTATAGCTGATTATCATTAATTATTTGATTTGACTACTAACTTATTCACATGATACTAATTGAAATCAAATACAAACATCATTGAAGATAAATGTGCTAAGAGGAAGAAGAATATGATACAATAATATAATACATTAACTAGTACCTAGGATGGGGTAAAGTCCGATGTACGGCAGAGAGCAGGCAAACAGCAAAGCAAAGAAAAGGTTTAATAAAATATAATTGTTTTACTAAACTTGAGAAGAGTAAACATAAACACAAAACTGATCAAATAAACATGTCCCCACTAGCTCCTGCGGTATACCCTCTTGAAGTGCCCTTGAAATTGGCTCTCCGGTGAGTCTTGCTGAATCTCGCTGCATCTTTTGCTCCATAAGTAAATGCTGCAATTTCAATTGTTAAGTTTGTGACAATTCTAGAATTATTTAAAGAATTCCAATAATTTGTCTTTGGCAGAAATAAACCGGAGTAATTGATAAAAGGGCCGATTCTAACGGGATTATAGTTTGATGACAACTTCTGGAATAATATCAAGTCAATTGAAGCGGAGTTTGAAGAGGGTAAAGAAGAGTTTCCAGGGAGCATAATGAAAATAGAATTATTCTTTTGTAGGTTGAACTGGATGTAGAAAATAATCCAAGAAGTTTCCAAGTAACCATAGGAAAGATGACACCTGGCAATTTGTGGAGTAGGTTTGCAAAGGATTCCGTAAAGGATTGTGGCAAAGGTGTAGACATAAAGGGTTTGACATTTAAAGCGCAACTAGAGTAAAAGGCGCAAAAAGGTAAAAAGGGCGAAAATCGTAGAAAATGTGTAGGCAAAATATAGGCAAACATATACAAACATTTACGTACATAGTTGAGCAGTTATGCTGTAGCAATTTAAAGAGATAGCAGGACCAGCAAATATCCTAACAAAATGGTATTAATCTTCTTGAACTGCAGTGATTATTACAGCATAAATATACTGGTGCAGGCTCATAAACCTCACATGCTGGATGTAGCCATGCTTGCCATGCAGGCATTAAATAGTATGGCTGGCGTGCTGTTGGATGCAGATCAACATATTTTTATCTGCAATTGCTGTGATGCTAACTGCAATGTACTGCACAACCAGGAAAGATGGGCATGCAAGGATAACAGTATGATAGGAATTAACTTCTTAGAGAGTTAATACTCTTCTGCAGCTGCAGTATGTTTCTCCTGATACTATGTAGAAATTTCAGTTTTGATTATGAGAACAAGATTCAGTTTAGACTATGAGGACAAGTTTCAGTAAGCAATATTTTGTTGTGTTGATAAATTTATCTCACTTTTATCAACACAATTTAGTACGTAGTAATATATGCATTCTCTTGCAGATTTCTTGTGTTTCTGTTGCGTTACATTCCTAACAGTTTGATAGAAATACTACATTTGGCAAATTATATTTTTTTTGCCATTTGCATTAGTCAGCTGATCTAACATTTTCAGTTCCTGTCTTTGGCCTTTCTTTTCAAGTTTGTCTAGTTTTTGGTTCCTGTTCCTTACAACTATTCTGTGCCTTACTCTGCATATTTTTGATATTCATTAGTCTATATTGTGCTGTCTTGTCCATCTTTGTTCTTAAACTCATTCTGCTATTTTGTCTATTTTTTTACCTCAAGTATTACTCATCTATCGTTGAAGGTACTGGTAGCCTATGTTACACACACTAACACCTGAGCAAGTGAATGTCCAGATGAAACAGTTGCTGCAGGCCAACAAGATGATTGCTCTGTTATGCCAGTAGAAAGCAAAAGCTAAAGTGGCAACTGGGGCTCAGTTTACTGCTGGAAAGAGTATGTTCATTCAAGATTTCAAAGAGCCTAAAGTCAGTGTATCAGATCAGTACTTTGGTAAAAAAGAGAGAACTGAGGCTTTCCTGCTACAATTGGACATCAATTTTAAGCTGCAGCACTTTAGTTTTTCTGATGATTCTACAAATATATTATTTATCATCAGTTATATGAAAAGTTTGACATTCAACTGGGCTGTTCCTTACCTTTGTCAACCATTCCATGTAATCCAGTTATAAAAAATTTGTCGATTGTCTCAGAACCACTTTTGGTAGCATCAATTAGCCTGGAAGGGCAGCTTGGGAGCTATTAAATCTGAAGCAAGGTCTATACTCAGTGACTGCTTACATATTGGATTTCCAATGTCTGAGTCTGGAATTGGGATGGTGTCAGGATCTAACATATCCTGCCGTGTCATCCGTGTATGTATTTATTTGCATACAATTTTTTCAGGGAGTTGTGGTTATGCAATCTAATTTGACTTGTATGCATGTGGAATAAGTTGCAGAATGTTGACAAGATTCACTCTTGTAAACACAGGCAATAAGATAAATGATATAATAGTATACGCGTAGTATTCCAAGCTTTATATTTTCTGGTTTCTAGTATAATACGTATATACAATTCATTGGTCTTGGCAGATGGTCACATTCAATTTCATTATTGGATATGTTTGACAGAAGTCTCAAGAGAGAAATCAAGCAAGCTCTATATAATTTCAATTGTCCTGCATTGCTGGATGAACTCTATGTCATTGTGTTCCAGATACTCAACTGACACATTGAGTTTTGGCAAAGTTTCCCAGTTTTCCACACATAACAGTTTGATCTATTCCAATTATCACCAATGGTATAGAAGATATGGTCATAAGAGCAGTTCAATGTTGTGGTTTATTGAGTTCAATATATCAGCTACATTGTAGGGACAAGAGTTTGTGCTTGTATTATGGTGAAGGGGGTCATGTGATCACAGCTTGTCCAAAACTTTTCAGCCAGTAGCATCGTGGTTCAAGCAAGAATTTGAATGAAACTACATCAATAATTAGTAAACAGCATCCATACCTTCATGTTTAGCTATTAGTTGCTGGCCAGTCAACTATTTCAGTCAATGCACTAGTGGATTCAGTTGCAAATAGATTTTTAGTTGATAGACACTTACTTCAGTCATTGGGTATTCTATTTTAGTTTCTTGAAAAGCCCCATTACCTTTGAAATTATTGAGGGTAATCCATTGGTACCTGGGATGATTCAACATTTTGTGTTACTGAAATTCAGGAGCAAGGATAATGTCTTTACATGTACCTTCTACGTGTTGCACTCAGTAGTGTCTTCTGTCATTTTGAGGATTGATTAGTTGAAGGAATTCAATCCAATTATCAATTGGTCTATGCTATCTATCAAAATGAAGCTATTTCCTTCTGTCTCAATTTCCAAAATATGTATGATTGATGAGAAGATTGTTTCTAAAAATAATCTTACTGAGTATTTATCATAGTTTGACATTTCTTTTTCATCTAAAGATCCTAGCGGAATATTGACATGTCTACTCAGTGTTAGGATAATTGCTGGTCCTACTATCTCTTTAAACTATTATGACATAACTATTTGACTATACCAACTAATAATTGTCTATGATAGCTTATATTTTGCCTCCACCATTCTCACCTTTTTGCCCCCTTACCATAATGTGCCTTTTATCCTAATTGCACCTTAAATTCCAAACCCTTTATGTCAATACCTTTGTCATAATCCTTTATAGACTCTTTTGTTCTACACTGCAATTTGGCACGTGTCATCTTTTTTATGGTTAATTAGAAACTTCATGGATTATTTTCTTCAACCAGTTCAACTGACAAAAGAATGATTCTGTTTTCATCATGCTCCCCCAAAACTTCTTTACTGTCTTCTATTCCACTTCAAACTCCACTTTAACTGACTGAATATTTTTCCAGAGTTGTCATAAAAGTTATAATTCTGCTTGAATTAGTCTTATTATCAATTGCTCCACTTTACTCCACTACATTTTCATCAAAAACAATTTCTTAGAATTTCTTGAATAATTCTAAAACTGTCACAAGCTTACCAATAGAAATTACAACATTTATTTATGGAGCAAAAGGTGCAGCAAGATTCGGCAAAACTTACTGAAGAGGCAATTTCAAGGGTACTTCAAGAGGGTATACTGTAGGAGCTAATGGGGACATGTTTATTTGTTCAGTCTGGCATTTTTGTTTGCTCTTCTCAATTTTCTTAAAGTTTAGCAAAACTTTCATATTTTATTAAATCTCATCTTTGCTTTACTGTTTGTCTGCCCTCTGCTGTACATTGGGCATTACACCCTACAGTGCCACTTTGTTTATAACAGTACTACTACTAATATATTACACTACTATACCCTTCTTCTTACATCCAACACCCAGTCAATATCATTGATTTGCATTAGTTTTTTCAGAGCAGTTGATAGATATGTTACCTGAATATTGCAAGTTTGACATTGGTATTAGTATGAAGGAGGGAAAGGAAGTACCTTGGGGGCCTGTTTATCCTTTGTCTGAACTGGAGTTGAAAGCTCTTCAAACTTACCTGGACAAGCAGCTGGAAAAGGGTTTTATTTGACCTTCTCAATCTCCTGCTAGTGCACCCATACTTTTTGTGAAGAAGAAGAGTGGTGATCTCCAACCAGTCATTGATTATTGTAGCCTCAACAGTATAGCAAACAAGAATCAGTATCCTTTGCCATTGATAAATGAAATGCTGAATTGGTTTTCCAAAGCTTGCATTTTTACAAAGATTGACTTACGTGGGGCTTACAGCTTAGTTCATTTGTAAGGGCAACAAATGGAAGACTGCGTTTTGGTGTAGATTTAGGTGTTTTGAGTATTTATTTTTGCCTTTTTGACTGACTAATGCATCTGTGATGTTCCAGAATTTGATGAATAAAATTTTTTTATTATTTGGATTAGTTCTGTATCATTTACTTGGATAATATTCTTATATATTCAAAGTCATTGGAGCAACATACACAGCATGTTTTAATGGTTTTTAAATATCTACAGTAAAATTTACTGTATGCTAAGATAGAAGAGTGTAAATTTCAGTAACATCAATTGATTTCCTGGGATATATTATTTCTGACATTGGTATTGGAGTGGATCAGAAAAAGTTGAAAGCATCAAGTCTTAACCTGTTCCAACTAGTGTGAAATCATTTCAGTCATTCTTGGGCTTTGCAAATTTTCATTGTATGTTTATTCTAAACTGTTCCAGGAAAATTGTTTCAACACTGCGGTTGGTTAAAAAGGATTAGATGTTTGAATAGGAAAAAGATTGCCAGGCTGCATTTGATGAATTAAAGTTTGATTTTTGTTCCGTGCCAGTTTTACCTCATGCAGATACTTTTAAGTCATTTATTATTAAGGCAGGTGCATTGGACTTTGCCATTGAAGTGATTTTGTTACAAGATTTTGATGGTGAGATTCATCCAATAGCTTACTATTCACAAAAACTTTCAATTCCTGTTAGGAATTAACTCCCTTAAGAATTAATTCTATTTTTATAGCTGCAGCCAGTGTTCATTTTTGACGTTCCAAGTATATTGGCTGCACAGATTCTAGTAGGGTTTTATAGTTTATTGTGTTGATGAAGTTAGCTCACTTCTATCAACACAACTAGTGCATGATAAATACACATATTTCTGTTACAGTTTCTTGTGCTTAGTTGTGTTTCATGCTTCTAACAATTCCTGAAATCAACTATGAAGTACATTATAAGGAATTATTTGCTATTGTTGCCTGTTTTTGTCTGTAGAAATGATTATTATCAAGTAATTCTGAGCTTATCAAAGTTTTAATTGATCATCGGAATCTTCTATGTTTTTCTAGTTTGAAAAAATTGAATTGTTGTCAGGTTCATTGGTTCCTGTTTTTGTATGATTTTGATTTTCAGATCATTTTTTGTCCTAGAAAAGAAGGGGGGAAACCTGATGCTCTGTGCCAACATTAAAAATATCAGCTTTGTAAATTGGATAAACAGGTGAAAATTCAAAGTCAGATACTGTTACCTAGGGAAAAATGTGTAGTTGCAGCCATAAAGGAGAGAAACCTATTAAACCATATCAACGTTGCACAGAATCTGGATAAGGAAGTCCAATGCATGAAGAATGACAAAGGATTTTCATGTAAGGATGGACGTATCATATGTTGTGGACAAGCTGTAGTTTCTAAGAAACTTCATACTAATATTTTGAAAATGTGTCATGGTTCTCCAGTTGTGGGTCATAGTGGAGTTTTGAAAACACTTAAGTTAATTGATAAGTTTTGGTGCCTTTCCGTGTGCAAAGATGTTTCAGCATATGTGGAGTTGTGTCATGTTTGTGCCAGATTGAAGTCAAGTCATATAAAACCTGCCAGCCTATTACATTGATTATCTATTCCTTCAAGGCTCTAGCATTCACTGTCTTTGGATTTCATCGTGGATCTACCAACTACTCAGTATAAAGATTCAATTTAAGTTATTGTTGACTATTTTACAAAGATGGGTCATTTTATTGCCTGCTCAAAGAATATAACCTCTTCTCAACTAGCTGATCTATTCCTTTATCATGTCATTTGTCTTTATGAATTTTCCAATAATATTGTCATGGATCAAGGATCTGTGCTTGTATCTTAGTTTTGATCTGCTTTGTTGACTACTTATGGTGTTACCTAGAATCTGTCTTCCACAAATTAATTGCAATTTGATGGCTAGACAGAGGGTTTGAATCAGGTATTGGAGCAGTATCTTTGAACACACTAAAACTTTGAACGGACAAATTGACTTATTAATCTCCTGATGACTGAGTTCTGTTGCAATTTGCATTACCATACATCAATCAATATGAGTCCTTTTCAAGCAACTTATGGATTTGACCTGCCAGTTGATTGGTCTACAGAAATTGTTCCAGAACCATCTCCAACTCTTCAGAGATATTGAGCAGACATGAGTAGTTTAGTTTTTCCTCTTTGTCATGGAATTGAAAAGGCACAGCTATTGGCAAAATGTTTTGCTGATGATAAGCATTGTCATAAAGAGTTTGAGGAAGGAAAAATGGTTTTTCTTGATTGGCATTTTATAAAGACATGAAGACCATCTATCAAGTTAGACTGAAAGAAATTGGGTCAATTCAAAATTGTCAAGAAGATCAATCTAGTTTCACATTGCCTACAGCTGCCACATTCAATGAGTAGGTTACATAATGCGTTCCCCATTTCATCCTTGCATCCTGTTAAAGATATGTATTTGAGACCAGTTCAAGCTCAGTTACCACCTATCATTTTGGATTGGACCAATGACTACTATGAAGCTGAAGATATTTTGGATGGTAAGCATGAAAAGGGTACGTGGAAATTTTTAGTTTCATGGAAAGGATATTCAGCCAAAGATAATAGCTGGAAGCCTGAAAAAAACATTTTGAACAGTGATTATCTAATCTGTGATTTCAAAGTCTGTTATGTACTGCTAGGATCTAATATGTTCTACCATGTCATCAATTTATGCATTACCACATTTGTTTGTATACGATTCTTTCAGGAAGCTGTGGTTATACAAGCTAATTTGGCTTGTATGCGTGTGGAATAAGTTGTAAAATGTTTACGAGATTCACTCTTGACAACAGATAATAAGATTAATGATGTAATGGTATACGCATAATATTCTGTGCTTTGTATTTCCTGGTTTCTTGAGTTGTACGTATATACAATTCACTAGTCTTGACATGTACCTGGATTGGAGTCTGCAGCTAGGGGGGCATCTGATGTGAATTAACCTCTAAGAAAAATAATTCTATTCTGTAGCTGTGATACGTTTCTTTTGATACTATGCTGAAGTTCTAGTTTAAATCATGAAAATAAGTTTCAGTAAGTGATGTTTTGTTGTGTTGATAAAATTATTTCACTTCTATCAACACAATTTAACATATTGTAATATGCACATTCCATCACAGATTTCTTGTGTTTCTATTGTGTGTTACATTCCTAACACAGTACTACAGATGTCACCTCTGCTGCCTTACCAGGTCTCACTGAATCAGTGCCAAACCATTTTGGTGACAAAAATTTTCCTTAGAACCTCTTTTCTACAGATAAATCAGACTTTCTGATGACAATACTCTAGTGGGGAGTGAGCAGCCAGAGCCTAAGGTTGAAGGCTCAAATGAACCCAGTATTAGGAACACAATAGTCAAATGCAAGAAGAAACAGACAAGAATTCATGGAGACATGTTGCATTCAATAATTTGCATTGATAGAAGTGATAACATTCTATCAACACAACAGAAATACATATAAGCTAATTATTTAAAATATATGACTTTTCTTGAACTTCTACTGGTGTGACTCTCCTTAAATCTAGAATTGTACAAATCTATTTGAATTGTACAGTTGCGCAGATCTTCCTGAATTGTACTGCAGCCACAAACAGAATTAGTACGTTATGGAGTTAATTCTTAACACCCAGTATATACAGTCTAGCACATGTCCCGGGAGTAGTCTCCCCTTGCTCTGTGAAGAAAAAAGTTGGAAAATTAATTTGACAATGCACAATGATATGGAAGTATCCTACAATTATGATGCAAGAAAGCTGATTAATAATAGACAATAAAAAGCAAAGAAAGAAAATTGAAAACAAGTACATTTATAATAAAAACAAGAAATAAGATTTCAACTTGAACAGCTCAGTGCAATGTTAAGAAAACTAGCGGAACAATGGGCATTGTAATGATTATGAATTGCGATAAGATGTGAGAGTTGTAGGAGATTTTATACAAACTGTATTGGGGTAATCTGAAAGACTGCACGCAATGATCTCCAGTAAAATTTTTAATTACATAAAAGTCGCTACATTTTGACTTTATGTAAGTTTTGGAAACATGCGCAACACTTGTGATAAACTATGATAGTAAGAAATGAAACAAGGAGGATGTACTAAAGCAGTATATCCTGATACTTGAAGCCCTCACTGCTCTAGTCAATATGTTAACAAAGCATAGTTTCCAGTACAATAAAGCTGATTCACTGACAGATGGACTTAAAAGTGGCTCACTATTGTGAATAGTGATGAATTCAAGAAACCCTGCACATTAGATGCATTAACAAGCAACTAAATCACCTTGATGTCATTACACCACCAACCTATTGGAATCTTTCTGGATCATATTCTGATAGTGATTCAAATCTGTTAGTCTTCAAGCTGTCAAATATATTGAGGTGGCAGAGTCCCTAGTAGTGCTGAAGGTAAAGGCCATGCAAGCTTGGTTAACCTGGTCACTGTCTGCTCTATGTTTAGTTAAGTATAGCTTTATCCTGTTGAAGTTTGAGAAGCACAAGATGAACATTATGGCCAACTTGTTAGGAATGTAACACGTAACATAAACACAAGAAATCTGTGACAGAATACGTATATTATTACATCCTGAATTGCGTTGATAGAAGTGAGATAACTTCATCAACACAACAAAATATCACTTACTGAAACTTGTTCTCATAATCAGAACTGAAACTTGTTCTCATAGACTAAACTGAAACTCCAACATGGTATCAGAAGAAATGTACCGCAGCTACAAAATAGAATTAACTCCCTTAGGGGTTGATTCCTGACACAACTTTTTTTGATTTTGAATGACTTCTTGTAGTACAGAAAAAATTAAAATTATCTTAAATTTCATCATATATATGCTATTATATTTAATATATTTGCACATTACTAATGCCTGCAGGGATGGTCCTCCGTAAAGTTGAATATCTGTGTTTGACTGCCATGCAACCTTCTGATGCCATTGTATGCAACATAGTTGAAAATGGCATATATTGATTCTTTTAGGTCATTTTTGATGTAGTGCCGGATTAAGGGGGCTATTGTACCCCCTCTACATCTTCAATAAGCTTGGTACTATGGATTTGTTGAAGCAACTAAAAATTAAGCAAATAAAAGAAATAAAAAATAAGGAACTAAAAATGGTTTAAAACCAATTCGTGTTTTTATTATTATTTTTTAGAAATGAATTATTGGAGTGGTTGTGCCAAACTTTCTCATACTGTCAATATTAAGTAATTGTATAATAGATACTGATAGTCGTAGCATGGGCTGTGGCCAAAAAAAATCGAAAGGCGCTAATAAAGGACACAGAGCTAAGAAAAAGATGTATAAGAAAAGCCATTGTACTGCAAATCGATCGATGGATGTAGATCAAATTCAAGATATGCTCGAGAAAGAAGTAGAAAAAAATGTGAAGACTTCTTTCGAAAATGATGATGATCTCCCAGGAAACGGCCAGTTTTACTGCACACCGTGTGCGCGGCACTTTGTTGATAACAGCACTCTAGAAATACACGTAAAGAGCAAACTTCATAAACGACGTATTAAAGATGTAAACCAAGTGAAGTATACTCAAGCAGAAGCAGAAGCTGGCGCTGGAAAGACTAGAGAAGTATATGCTCCTGCGCACCCAGGGCTATCAAGAGCAATGCTTGTGATGTAAAAGTTCTTTCTTGGGCTTTAGAGATTTGTGCTAGGAATATTTTATTACTCGTTTATCAATGACATCCATTTCGCGCTAATTTATCTTAGGCTACATATATTACAGGTAGAAAATTTCGCTGTCTTTACCGTCTGTAGTAACTTAATGCCGTATTATGAATTAAATATAAGTTTCAAATATATAGGATTTACACCTTATATACGAAGATTACTTTTTCTATAGTACGGTATATTTTATAATTACCAAATATGATGAAGTAATGATTGAAGCTATAAATATAAATGTTAGATTTGATACCAGTATAAAGTTCAGTTGATATTTCAAGTCAAATATTTTCATTCGCCAATGAATTTGACACGAATCTACAATAGTTTCAAATATTATGAGATCTCATTATAAGAATAGTAAGTTTTTCCTGTTGGCGATTACTCTTTTATAATGCAGTGTATGTCGCCTATCTATTTATATTCCATAATAAACAAAGTATCTATGAGGCCAGAATTTAAAGTTGACTTTCTGTACGACATAAATTTTATATTGCTTAATTTTAAAATTTCTGCTAAACACCTTGAAATGACTGTTTATTTCAGAAAATTTCATTTAGTTTTTCTTGTAAATGTCAATTTTTGTGAGCGCAAAGTAAATTATCAATTCATAGACATTTTCAGTGGTACCCGACATTGGCCTCTTTATGAAAAATCTGCTCAATGATTCTTTTGTTAGATAGATTTCAAGCAATAGATAGATTTTATGTATTAACTAGCCCGATTACTATGTCATGTAGAAAAAAGCTTCCGGAAATCAGTCAAAAGAATACCACAAAAAATAATCTCAGAGAAGCATTCCAAAGTTCTGCATCAGATTTTCGAATACTATGAATTACTTATATTACTATTCTGAATAGGGATGGGCATGACTCGTCAATGGTTAGTCGACTAGAATTAAACTAAGTTAAGCTGGCAGCTTTGTTGACCAAACAATAAATCTAAGTAATAAGCTCGAGAATCGTGTATAGGATGCCTACTTGTTGGCAAACTCTACTAACGAGAAGTTCAATTGGCTTAAGGCAAATAGCCTATTTAATCATTTATTCGGATAGTAACCTATTATTACATTATATTTTATTTTGGTAAAAGTCCAGGAAAAAACAGTAGCAAATAGTTTTGTCTCGAAATTAACAACTGAAACATAGCTCTTTTCATACGCAAAGATAATAGAAATAGTCTAGAAAAATAGTTACTTGAGCTCAAGCTTGACTAGCATGCTGTTCATTTGCACCATTTCATCCTCATTTCAATGTTATACTCAAGTTAGACAAGCTTAATTGAAAGTTACAAACTGACTGCTACATAGAAACTCAGGCCCCTGCTGAACTGACAAACCCATGCACATCGTAGGCTAGCTCTTTGATCATTCAAAATTGCTTGCAGCTGATGGAGCCCCACCACTCAATTGAAGTAGTGTAAGATTTGTTGCCTTGCTTGTGTGAAGACAAAAAATCGTTAATCTCATTGGCCTACAAGAAGTATGAACGGCTCGAACATTAGTAAGAAGCTTTTGATTTCAACCTGCACCAGAGGATTCACGTTGGAGCTATATTTGAAGGTGAAATTAATTTAAAGCATGGTCCTCAGTTCACTAACTTCATGGGCCATTCTTGGAATGGTAGGATTGTTGCTACATGACTAAACCACTGGTCAAATGACAGCATTGCTTTTATATCTCCCTATAATCTTCATGTTATTGATGACATATTTCCCCTTACCTTTTTTCCTTTCTCAAACAATTATCTAAATCATATTAGGAAGTAAATTCTAGATTGTGGTACTTTAAGCCAATATATTGACACTAAATTTGATATTACCACTACCAAATCTACAGTTTTGGATCAGTAGTCAAACACGATTCTCATCACTGTCACAGGGGGATACAATATCCAAAGTTCTGACTTTGTGCTGCCATTGTCCAGGTGCAAACTGATGCAAGTCTAGCCACAACTTACTCTACAGAATACCAATTTGGTCCATGGTTTTACGGCTTATCTTATTTCAGTGTCGCATATTTTGCATATTGAAAATAGGCTTAATCTTTCTTTAGAGAAACCCATATAAGTGTCCTTCATCTATTATTGTATTTGTAAAATTTATATTTGATAGCCAGAAATGCATTTAAATATTGTTTGGCAATCATTATTTACACAATATTTAACTCTTGTTTCTATTGAAAAAGATTTCTTTGCTCAGATTTCTAGGTAAAACTTACGCCAAGTTTCTTGTATCTATTATTATCAAAAAATATGACCAATTTTCTAGAAACAGACAAGTTCTGTCAAACTCTTTGGATTTTGTTTACATTTTAAAAATGTAAGTATTAAAAATACATGAAAATTAGCATTAAAAACTTTTTTCACCAATAGTGTTCTTAGAAAATTTGCTATCAAAGAGAACGATACCTTATTCTTGGCATCTAGATGTCCGTGTTATAACTCTTACCAAATAATCTTGCTAAATCTTAGACCTTTTGTATTGACTTTTATACCAAACTCAGCAAAATCATCTAAATCTGACATAACAAAAATATTTCAGCTCTAGTTTTGGGAGTAATGACATGGTTTTGTAGAACTGGAACATCTAAGATTTTATTGTGACCGTATAACTTGCCATGTAGCAATTTCAGAGAGAGCATCTTCTCTACTAGGGTTACAGTTACAATAATATTGCAACATAAAACATGCTATAATCTGTTATTTTATTCACTGCTTCACCTTAAACCAGCATGTACCGATTTATATAGTTTGCTACTACAAATTTAAATTCACGTGTCTGAAGTACCTTCATGCATTTCCATAGTCAGGTTTTCAGTTGTATTATGAATGTAGCAGACAAGGTGGTAACAAGAACGACACAAAGACTGTAAAAGCATGGTAACATTATACAAACATAGTTTGCATTGCTGAGAGTGAATAAGAAACACACTCAGCAACACAACAAGCAAAGTCTTACCGCCAATCCACCTGGAGAGTCACAAAATGGTGCAACTAAATAATGGAACAACTCCTAAAAAGTAACTCCTTTAAGAACTAATTGCTGTAAACATATTAGTTCCTAACAAGTAGCTTTTAACAATACTGTTTTAAGAAAAGTATAAGTCGATTGTGGATGATAAATTATAGTGGAAAGCAAATCCAAACTCATCAGTTTTAAGGTGCTGTCATCAAAATAAAATAAGATTTTGTATAAGCATATTTTTGCAGAAACAAGTTCAATATTTACTAGTTCATTTCTGAAACATACCCGCACTAGCAAAACTATTTATTTTACTGCATCCTGCAAAATGAGTTAAGAAAGGTTTGACAGCTAACTATTTTGTAGAAATTTACATTCTGCCAATAAGACAGAGGAAGTTGGTAGAACATGTCATACTGTTTCAAAGAAGTATAAAGCCACGAAATAAAGTATGATACCACAGAACAAAGTTCAGGAATGCAATTTTTATGGATTATATAAAGCAAACACAACAACAAATTCATTTTAAAGTTCAATTTTTATTATCTAGAGATATTCAGTATGAAAAAGTTTTGTGGAATAGTTATATTCAGTCTTATTCTAAAAAATTGAAAATAAACTTTTATTAAAAATATATTTTAACCTTTTCAGCAAAATTCTTTAGTATATGATGTAAAATGAATGTTAATGATATTGAATTTTTTTGATATTATTCTAAAATGTGACCATTCAATAAAATGAGAATTTTTTGCTTTTTCATGGCTCCTTATAGTACACTTTAAAAGATGACCATCCTCAAAATTATTCATTTCTCAACATCCCTTTCTATGTTTTAACTGCTATTGCTGAGTAAACATCATGAGATACAGGTATTTCATGAAATCTTTTTCCCTAAGCGCAGGGATGGGATAAGAAATCCATGTCATTACAAAGCGTACTGAGTAAAACCGACTCGGTGACACTGACTAATTTGATGACTATCTTGTTCATCAACGATTATTACTATAGTTTTCCATCTTAGACATCAACGGGAAGTGGGCATGGTTACAGCTCATTTTAAATTGCTTCACTAAAGAGAACTGATATTTGAGTAACAAGCAAAAATTCAGATACACTATTCTTTTCTAGAGTAGAATTCCTCCAAATAAAACCCCATTTACATAGTAACCACTCTTAATTGATATATCGCCTGTCCGGTCCTGACTTTTAATTAATAACTTATAGAGCAGTGGTAAATTATGATGCTCATAATCGATCCTAGTAATCCTGTAGTACTAGATTTTTTCATTAATACTATATACATATTTTCTAGCTTGATCTTTTCTTTCTTCGCATTACTCATGTTTCTTCTATATATTATAACTCTGCTCTTCTTGTAATATTCTGTTTCCTTTGCCACCTTATTATATATCCTGCTGGATTTTTAAATATACTACCGGGATTATCAAATAATTAGCGTTTCTCTACCCACTACTAGGAAGTAAAAATACTCTCTAGGTCAAAGCTCTGTATATTTCGTAGTGGCCTCGAGCATATTAAAATCAATGAAAATTTTTACAAGTTTTTAGATGATTCGTTACTTTAAAAATTGATGTCAATGTAACAAGAATATATCCTTTACTCTATCTTTCTGTACACTTCATTTTAAAATGACCTACTTTAAAATTGAGTTCATTTAAATTTAGGACCAACTAAAAAACTGACAAAACCATTCAATATTATGTAACATGACTAAATTGATTAAAGTTTCTATAGCAGCTGTAACAATTACTAATAGATCCTGACCACCATATTGGTTTTACTCAGTCCAGCACCAATACTAGTATAATACCATTAAATTTTTTTGAAGAACTGATCCCACGTAGTTACTCCGCGACGCTACTTTCCGAACAAAACTAACTGTACCAAAATATAAATATTTAAACAAATTAAAATCATATAGATTTACGGTTTTTAAAATCATTTTTCGATGCATTCGCAATGATTCATATCTATTTAAAAACAGATAAATAGGAGACTTCTTTGATATTTATTGACGAGATTAGGAAAAAGCTTTTTTTTCCAAAAACAATTAATTTATTAAGCGTTTGATATGAATACTAACCATAAACATATTGAATATGCGGGACAACAAATTAAGTGTTAATCGGAATCTTGTCCATGCGCTCGGTAGTTCTTAGACGGTGAACCTGTTTTCATTCTCTTGGGTTCTAGCTTAACATCCTGGACCATCCGCTTCTCGCCCCTTTCAGGTTCCTTAATAACATTGTTAGAACATTCGCTTTTATTTGGAGTATCGGCAGGGAAAGCGACGCTAAAGTCTGACGTCATAGTATCTGTGCGTTCTCTAATTTGAGGTTGAAAATGACCATGGTGATGGCTAGGATGACCATGCTGATATTTCTCTTTGAAATACCTCATATATACGCGCCAAAATGAATACGATGAATGTGTAAATATACGCTCCCTCATTTCTACCTTTGTCTTTGGCGGCGCATTAGGTTTACTCTCAAGAAGCCCTTCCCAGCCCTTTACAATATTCCCGTACGGAGTGCTTGTAATATAATCCTCCTCAGTTTCATAAATTTTCCTCTCAATTGTAGCAAGATATCGATGAATTTCTTGATGCTCTTTTCTTAATATTTTCATCGTTTCACTCGGTGGAGTCTCCGGAACCGCGGTTCTCTCTCTTGATCTCTCTGGTGTCGAATATGTATAAGCGTGATCCATGGATCAGATATTCTAATCTGAAGATAATTCTTGCTAAGTGTGTAGATGCATGTGTTAATGCTTTATTATATCCCAACTATTTATAAAGTACTACAAAAAATGAAATGTTAATTGTAGTACTTCTTACCAAACTTAAAATGAAAAGTGCTACCATTTTGGCTAAAGTTCCTATTCAATAATATCATTCTTGAGCAATAAATTCTATAATATTACTATCGAATTACAGGATCAATAATATTTGAAAGTTTACAGTGAAAGCTCACAAGTTAGACACTTCTTTGCCAAGTGCTCACATATTGTCCATCAAGATTTACAAAGTGTAAGAAAGGCAATGCTCTGCCATTCACATGGCAATTATGATAGATGAAAAAAACTGATGCTATACTTTGCATTTGTTGAAAAAATCAAATGTGGGTACAAATTATTGTTCTGTGTGTAATTCAACAAGTTTTCAACACAGAAATATTAAATTAAAATGGAATCTACTCATATCCTTATTGTCATTCAAGCCGACTATGATGCATGGAGTAGTACGAGGTGTCCAATGGAAGATGTTTTGACAAATACTCTATTACAGCAAACAGAGACTGTAATATACAATGTGAAACTTTGTCACATTAATTTAATTTAAATAAGTGCAAGCTGGGTAAACACAGCACTTGAAAAAAATATCTTACCTTAGGTAATCATTTAAATAAAAAAGCAAAAACTTGATTTTTAAGTTGCTAATAAATTTGGACTTGTTATTTGCATCTTTGGTTCACAAGATCGAAGATTGTTGAAAATTAAAAAATTTTAATTTAATGAAAAGTTGACTGACAGTTCAGGAAGCTATGCTTTTTGCATCTTTCAACTAGAAATCTTTTCATGGATATGGTTCTCAAATAAAGTTCCCTCTTTTATGTAATATGTATTTCTTCTAAATTACACATGAGCCACAATGTTTTTGCTCTCCTCCTTTTAATATCTATTGAATATATACGTTTAAAGCAACTTGTTAGATTGCACAACAGATGTACCAATATAGTGTACGGCTGACAGTTATATCAATAAATAGGAGAGCACAGATTGAACGCTGTGCATATGAGAGTATATTGCTAGCCAAGATGCAAGAACTTGCAAAATATAACCTGCATGATTGGAAGTGGGACTTCCAATCACCTGATACACAACAGAACATAATCGATTATCAATTGATAACCAAACACAATCGAATTCTAGACGTTACTTGATGCAGCGATGTTACCACAACTTCTTCTGCAACATCATTGTAAGTGTTTGCATTGCTAAATGTACAAAAGAATCATAAGTTTTAATTGATTTCATACAAGTGAATTGTCATGATAAGTATAGTTAAATGATATTATCGGAAACACAACTACTACTAGCTCTAGTACAAGTGATAATTTGGATTTTTCAAATGTAGCAATATTGGAAATGGTAGCAGGCATCTGAAGTTGACATTTTTCTGTGATAGTAAGAAATTTCACATTTTGCGAGTTGCACAAAAATTTGACTGTGTTGGACGTAATGCAAATTACTACTCGGTATATATGAACGAATAAAAAGTGTAAACAATTTGTAAAAAGTCCAAAGTTAGAATATAGTTTTATTGCCAATCATATGAATTGAAAATAGAAAAAAGCGCTTTTACATTTTTTTGCGGAAAAACTAACTAGATTAAGTAATTTAGTACTAGCTTTGATGTTGCTGTAGTTTTATTGAAGAATTTCATAATCTCTATTATTGATCTCAAATACCAGAAAAGCCGAAAAGGAATTGTACTCAAATTATTACAAGAAGTCATGGATGGTGCCAAGTCTAAACAATAATAGCTCTAAAAAACAGTACATATATATATATATATGTAAATATACCTTGAACTTGCATTAGACAATAGTACTAAGAAGCATTATGATGATTTGCACTGCTAACATATCCATATCATTATTCAGTAGTATTATTTAGGAATACCTACTGTAAGAGCATATCTCTGAATCAATTTTACTTCCAGTATATCTTATACTTTAAATATACTACCACACTAATGAGTGATTTCATAATCGACTATTTAAACTTAGTTGAAGACTTAGAGTATAACTGCTCAGGGAAAACCAAATATTGCCAAATTTCGAAATATATCTAAGTTTTTTCCTTCATTAAAATATATCAGAAGCTATTTAAAAAATGGCAAATATTTGCTCGAATTCTCTACGTAAAATTCAAATCACCATGAATAGTATTATTGTATAAATATACTTGACACGATCAAATAAATTACTTCAATTTATGTTATTTACTATCATCATCTCCGAAATATAGTTATATGTGATTTGGTTCGATTGGAACAACATGATTCCATATACTGGATTAGGACACCATGTTGTTGAGTTTGTAATCGACCACTTCTGATTCAGGCCCAACAATGAGACCACATAAAACTCTTTTATATTACATAATAATTATAAAATGTAACAAAGGATTGGATATTTCTAATGTTGATGTTTCAATATTCCGAAGGTACTCGTGAATGTATGAAATGATAAAAATTGTTATATTGGAAGAGCTATTCAATTCGAATATTATTCAATTTCAGCAACATGTTGCTATATTTGGAGTAGATAGCAATGGGCTTGCCAAAGCGTGCAAGATTGGAATAAATATATTGGTTTCATTTTTCTTCAATTTAAATAGAAAAAAATATCTGAATATATGTAAAAGTTTTATGTAAAATGTCCAATAATATACGAAGAAACGAATTTAGGTGTAAAAAAGCAAATCAGAAGTTGTCACTTCAGCGACGATACACATTACTTAAGACCCTCATCGACTTAAACCGACTATACCCACACAATTTCAGTTGTATTAATTACATATGCTACTATCAAATATCAAAAATGGTCTAATACAACTCCAAATTCTACCCAAATAGATCACATGCACTTTATTTGGGTAAAGACCACAGTTTGCACATTATTTCACTGTGCAACATTTTGCTAATGCATGCCTGATATCATGATCCAAAAATGTCTGTATGTGCATCAATTTTAGTGAATGTGTACCCTCCGTGCCCATCAAACTGAAGTAAAAAATTGTGATATTTCCATAGGCTTTTGCGGTGCGATACAGTAAACAAGGTAATGCCCAGTTCTTTTGCTATTGTGTAAATACTCCCTTCAACATCGACACTTACTGCACTTGTACATTCTATTATACATAATATATAAAAATTTAGAGTCCTGAAATGTTTTAAATATAAACATAAAAAGTTATTGAGTTACTTTTAGTTGAATTTAGCTGTTCTCTTAATTTATCATGCCCATATGTAGTATTTGAATATATGCGAATGTTTATAAAAGACACCTAGAAGCATCCCAACCTACGTAACTTACGTATCTCCGAAAAAAGCAGAGTAAATATTGTTCTGTAAGTCGATTGTTCTTGTCACTAAAATGTGACAAAAAAGAAGAGTTTTGGGGCCATGTAAATTACTTATATTGATATGTTGTTAGGTTCAATATGTGTATCTACTATACAAACCAATCAAATCGTTAGAAATATACTCAAATATCATTCGAACTGAAAAATTCTCAACACAGATAAACAAATCTGTTTACCTTTATCTTTAGATACAATAAGTTGCTATAGATTTGTGTCATTTTCCACAGAATGGAATTATTTTATTGATTGAGTAGATAGATCAGACACCGTAAAGAAGAATCGATCAGTGTAAAGGCAAAAGAAGAAAATATTTTTATCTTTGAAAACCATACTACTTCAGCATAAACATTATTTTAGAAAAATTTCAATGAATGTGACAGTACGTTTGCCATCACATCTTATTGAAAATATCCGAATAAATATCATTTATAATAGCCAAATTTAAATGCCAACCAATCAGGGAATGCAATTCATATCAACATTCGCGATTTCATCGAAATTGTTGCACAAAGGTGTATCTTCCCCCAAATATAAGACAATATTTCATACTTTATATCACGCCATTATTCTCAAGATTCGATTTTCAACTTAACATTCAATATTTAACCTTAATGTCCAAAAAGTATACTCTTTCGAATGGTCATGTGCACGATTCTTTTCAAACAAATATATGCCATTTTGAACTCAACAGTGTTTAAAAATTGGTACGTTCGATACTCGGGGCAAGATGGAGATTCAAACGATCAACCAAAGGTTGTGAACCTGATGATATTGCTGCATAAAGATGCGACTAAAAGCATCTATCAATATAAAAAAACTCTATATAATAGAGAAAAACATACCGTCAAGAACTGCAAATTTTGGTCTGTGAAAGAGCATTCTAGCCATAGCCAATCGCTGCTTCTCCCCTCCTAGAGATAATAATCACAGAATTCATCATTAGCAATACGAAATATTCCATTAATGAATACAGTAAAGTTAGGATAAAACAAAACTGTCAGAACCACCAAATCAGGTTGCTATATCCGAAAATCTGAGGCTAACATGACACAATATGACATATTCGTTTATTCGTTACAAGTGAAAATTCGTGAAAATCAAATTTGATATGCCCAAAGTTTATAGTATGAAATGCATCTATTTTTCTATTTCAGAAACTTTTCTGAAGTTTGACCTTTCAACAAGAAAATGAGCTCATTATGAGTCGAAAAGTAATTAAGAAATAAATTTCTCTATTCAAATTCTCGTTCGTCAGTAAATTATTCATCTTCTTTTTAGTAGCTTATTCAACACATTCATTATATGCATGTAAAAGTGTAGAATATTTGATGAATTATTTCATACCTTTCATAACTATAATTTCAAATAGAATAGATTAAATTACTGTGGTAACAAGATGTACAGTAAACTTCTGTTTTAAATTATGATCCATGTCCTTTATATATTTGCTTAGCAATACAGCAATAAATGCATCTTATGTGTCTCATAAAAGAGGGCGAAAATTGCAGCATATTAATAAGATAAAGCCTCTACCCTGATTAGGGAAGATGAGTACACTAACCCAAAAAGATTTCTTCATATTATAGAAAATAATAAGATTATTTTCCTCATATGTGCACTGTGTAAACCCTGTTGAAATTTCAATTTAACTCAACTAATGACAGTTTTTTTCATCCATTAAAGTTTTAAGCTGACTAGCTATTAGTTTTTTTGAAATATTAAACTTACACACAGATAATAAAACTCAGACACGCATACAAATAAAACATACATACATACCGCTAAGGACGTCTACCCAGTCTTCGACAGCATCCCAACTTCCTTCTCTGTCCAATATGTACTCTAACTTAACCTAAAAATACACGAACACTCATTACTCTATATTATAGTAATAAATAATTGGCTCGTATGCAGTGCATTTGACTGTGCAACATATAGTTCATGCACAGTTCAGGTCATTTAGTTCATCAAATTACATGCAGATATAAATAGATATCTTTTCTGCATCTGTAGTGTATAATTAATCAACAGTTTTCAAGTCAAAGGTAGTGTAATATTTATACCAAAATGATGTTTCCTGCACTATGGAGACCCAAGATTTTAAAATGCAGGATTTTTGTACACTGTATGAATAAAATTAACCAGATCTTAAAGAACTTTAAAAAGAAAAGTTTATTGATTCAAACTGATATCAAAACCTTTCTCAGCCAATCAGTACTAGAAGCACATCTGCCTTTTGCCAAATATTGCATCTAGGCGTTATATTTGAATTGCCTTGAATTTTAAAGTTTTTGGAGTTGATTAATGCAATAAATTTTGAATATAACGAATCTATAGGGACTACCAAATTAATTTGTTACATCTTAATATTTGTAGCTGAACTTGGTCCAGTACAACTTTTTCATACATTCGTTTTAAGTGAAAATTCACAAAAAGCATATTGATTGCTACCGAAGTTTACTACGTTCAAAATGACTTTATTCAATTACAACTCCTAGAGGTTAAAATTGAACTGCTTTTAGGTCAAAATATTGAGGATGTTACTCGAATACAACTTTCTTAATTTTCAATTCTTCATTCTATTATGTTTCGAAAATTTCTATTATTGATCTCAAATAGGACCCTCAAAGGTTATTGTTCGAATATAATGCTAGTCATTCATTATATGAGCATTAGTTCATACTGATACTGATTAGTTGACTATGCATACATGCTAGTACAATAGGGGCCCTTATTTGAAGCTCAGCCATAGTAATAGCCCTAAGAATATTCTTCTGACACAAACTTAAATTGAAATTGAATTAAAAATTTTTACAATCAGTATTACTCTTTCTCTCATTATAACTTCTTTATAAGCTCTCAATCTCTGAGATTCATCGTGTAAGTAATTTGAATATATATATATATATATATATATATATATATATATGTATATGAACTTTACACTAAGCTGTGGAATATATAACTAGTACTGGATAAAATATACAATGCAAACACCTTGCACCTTACAAACTGAAGAAACTGATATGCTATACCAAATTCATGCTCGTGTAATTTGAAAAAAAATTAATCTTACATTGACCATTCGAATAAAATCCCCAGGGGATTAAATTTGAGGTAAGTCGGTGAGCCCATTAGATTTTTCATTATCTTGCACATATAGATACTAACCTGCTTCATCACTTCAAGAAGATCTGAATCAAGATTTTCATGAAATGAACTGTCATTATCCTTTGATCCTGGGTATAGAATTTGATCTCGTAAGGTGCCCAATACCATGTAAGGCTGCTGTGGTACATAAAACATGTTGCCGATGTTTGGCTTTGTAAGTTCCCCTCCTCGAACAGGCCATAAACCCCCTAATAATCTGAATAACGTGCTTTTGCCTAAAAATCGTTTAAACATTTCAAAAGAAGAAATGGGTTACCAATTTCAAGAATCTGAAATTTTCACTTATGATGGATAAATGCAATTTCGATTTGTCATGTTTAGCTTCAGATTTCTGGGTAAAGCGAATTTTGGATAAAACAAATTTGCTTCATTCGAAATTGCATCAATTAAAATTGTTGAAGATCAATTTTTTTCAATGAAGACGACTCTAATAAGCCAATAATATAGTGATATTTCCATGCTCTATGAACCTCCATGATGAACGGCAGGGTTCTGCTATAGCTCATGTAATAAAAAAACAGTAAACTCCGGATATAACTAATCTGTCGAGACCACCGAATAAATTCGTTATATTCAAAATTAACTCCACCTAAAATTGGAAGCTGAACGTAGTAAAATATAACTTTTTGCTTATTGGTAATACATAAATATTATTTGTTAAAAGCAAATTCCTTAGAAATGAAGTTTATAAAATAATAAAAAATACAAGCTAGGAAGTTTTGGTTGACAACAAAGAAACCTTTGAACGGAATAAGATAAACAACTTTAATTTACTTGGTGATGCATAATTTTAAGCCAATTGAAAGATGTTCTCAATTTTATTCACTCAATTACAAAGGAACAGTTACAAAAATTTAAATTTTCTGTTTTAGCTAAAAGAAAATGATATAATGGAACAAATTCGATAAAGTAAGAAATCTTTATTTATAGTGGCAAGTCATGGTGTTCTACGTGCACATAGATCCATTTTTGTCAATTCACATACAATTCAGCTTTAATACATTCATGCATATATGTATACAAATTGTAGAGTCATTTGGCTGACACAATTTTGCAATGTATTTCATAGTAACATAAGCAAACTCAACCAATTTTAAACTTTTAAGATTGGCTCAATGATACGACTTAAGTTGGTTGAAGTTGGCTTACCACATCCATTGGGCCCAGCCACAAGTACATTCATCCCAAGTTCAACTCTAAAGCTTAAATTAGGCACCAAGATATCCCCGCTCGGAGTCATCAGTGGCACATTTTTAAATTCGATCAAGTTGTCTTTTTCGAACACTTTTCCATCCTCTTCAGAGTTTATTCGTTTCCCATTATCTCCCGAATAGATGCCAATTTGGGATCGATGAAAATCGCCTTTGCTTACATCTTCAATTACGTCTAATAGCGTAATGACTCGAGTGCTGGAAAAAGTATGTACCTCATTTGCTACAGTATGTATGCATGCTCTTACCGCAATATGTACACAAATAGGCACGTACTGACACATGCAAGTATGTGCATAGAAGTATACTCATGTCGATAGTTTATGTCAGTATATATGTATGTATGTATCATTATGTATTTATGTGGACTAATGTGCCAGTATGCATGCAAGACCCAGTGCTCTGAAACACCAAACCAACCAGCGAATTTGAAAATTATCATGTAATTAAACAATGTTATGGCATATTTATAATTTAAGTACATAGATTAAAGGCAATACAATACAAATATATATATATGTTCTTTACATAAGCATACATGTGAGTTTATACGTACGCATGTATGCATGTAGAGATTAGGCTTCTCTACAATAATTACTGTAAATTGCTTCCCACTAAATTAATTGCTTAATTATACTTAGATTAATTTAAATTTAAATTGTATTCTATAACTAGTCAGTTAACTTCAGCTGTACTATCCCTTCACCGATTCACCTTATCAGAAACCATGAATGTATGTACAAATTCACACACCTGAGGCCTGAAAGTCTAGTCAACTCTCTGCCAGACAAAACCAAGCGGCCTAAAGCTTGACTCAAATTCATCATCATTCGTCCCGCAGAATGATATTCCTAGCAAGAAATATATAAAAGTGCAACTCGGAATACATACCGACACAATAAAGTCCTGAGGAAAATGTACTGTTATCCAGAATTAAGCTTTAAAATGAATTCAAACTCTTGAATAATAAATTTCATAAAATTCATCCACTATTGAGACTTGAGAACGTTGTAGAGCAAACAGACCACTCGACTTAATATACAAATTTCAACATAAAATCTTGCTTGTATGATGGTGAAAACGTACAGTTGTAAGATTATGGATATTGTTGTGTTCGGTAAAAGATGGTAGTATGCATCAAATTTTAATTTAACTTTCAAAATGTTCTCACCTAGTAATTTTACAGCATATGCTATCATTAAATACTTGATAAATTACATTTTTAAAATCAAAAATGTTAATGCAAATTGTTACAAAAGTGAGCAATGGAAGCTATAAATACACTCAAGTTCAAAAGATACAGAGGGATATTTATTTACGTCGCTAACAAATGTGCCATTCTAAATGATGTTTTTTTCATGTAGTTATATAGTAATTTGGAAGGTGATATTTTTTAAATTTAAGTAACTATATTTCAATTGAAAACATTTACATGAAAGAAATCAGTTCAGAAACATCATTCAGAAATGTTGACTGTTTCAATATATATGTAAATACATGCATATATTATGAAGAACCAACAAAAGACACTGTAAGGCAATTTTGGTAAGGGAATCATTTTCCGAAATGTGATTATGGAATTCGAAATAAATAAATTTAATTGGTCTAAGCTATTCGTTTTACTTCAGTTTGCACAATGTTTATTTCCAATGCATTCATGAAAACCTACTGAATTTTATTTTAATACTTGCTCTATTCGGTGTGGCTAAGTTTGATATTGCTCGAGTTTAATTGAGAAATGAAATTTCAGAATACTTCAATTCTGTATGATTAATTTTGAAGGAACATTTTTGTGAAAAAACTTTTCAAAAATTCCTGTTTCTGCGTTATGCTGCATTAATATACCGCAACTCCATAACATGTTACACGTGCTACAGTAACAAAAAAGTAATTTAACTTAAACTGACTTATAATACTTAACGCATCTTAACAAGTTTTCAATGAGATTAATAAATACTAATGACAGATGCCACAAAAATTGTACAGTAAACTTCGGATGTAACGAATTTTTCGGGGCCACAAAAAAATCGCTACATTTGAAATTTATTATATCCCTAAATCTAAAGCTCATTTTGGATGGTATATAGTTTTTTATTTACTCATTGTAAGTGATATTTCGTTAAAAGTGAAACTGTTGCATCCAAATTTTACTGTTTTTTCACATTCCTTCACAGAATGATTTTTCATCTATAATAACTTACCTGGTACAGCACTGCAGATGTAACATTTTTCAATCGGGGATGCTTTTTATCAAGAAACGGCCGAGAAATAACCAACCAACCCACCACGCTGGCCAAGTATTTTGCAACAATAGAGTCTATTGTGGCCATACTATAACGAAACTGCAAAATAAACAATAAAAGTAACGAAATAAATTAAATGCATGCCATATTTTTTTGAAAAAAAGACAGCAATGAAAATATCTCTTATTCAAATAGTTTTTGGCATTGTATTCAGTCTGGTTGGTAAAAATAACTATTCTTGGGACGGTTTTTTGCTCAGTATGCAATTTGATTAGCACAAAAAAATAATTCTAAGAACAACTGTTTACTAAGGATGTATTCCGATTGGCATGTAAAATTAATTATTCTTCGAACATTTTATTGCTCTGTGTGCATTCTGGTTGGCCACTTGCCCTTATTCCTATTCTACCGAGAATCACCGATACATATCTTAAGGACAAAAAACAACAAAGCACTACAGACTATTTTAGAAGATATAACTTAAATGACTGCATAAACATTCACCTGCTGGCTACGCCTAATTAGGTTGATGAGCTTCGAAAATGCCGTACTTAAAATCGATTTTTCCCTTTCATTTCCTCCGTAAAAAGCAATAACTTCCGAATTTGCAATCAATCTACCGTTCATGTGCCTATACACTCCTTCCTGCAATTGTCATAATACATGTGAAAACGTCAAATTTCATAATAATTCTAAATGATTAAAAAAAAGATATGAAGTTATTTATGGAAGGTTCAACTCTACATTTTTGCCTTCCACATTTTCATCATTATTTCAATAAACTTAGTAGATTAAGTGGATATCATAAAAGCTCCAACGAAAAATCTTCATAAAATTAACATAAAAGCCGATTAAAGACTCATATACATTTATATAAGTATGTATGTATACATATGTACAAAAATATGCATGCATATAAAAGTGGAAGCTCACTTTTTATCATAAGTCAAATTGACATAATCGAATGACTTCAGTGTGCCACTATTGGTTGCCGACTTTTCAAACCTAATGTGGAAAAGATATAGATTGTATGTTCTACTACTGTATTCCTCCGAATATAGCAATATGCTGCTTTATTCGATTAGAACAAACTCTGTTCTTACATTCAATTAGAATACCATGTCATATTTGCAGCAATAGGACTATTTTGATTCAGACCCAATTATAAAAGCACTTGTAACTGTTCACAATACAGGCTCTTTAAACATAACAAAAAATCATTTCTATCCTGACTGATGACGTTTCAATATCCGACCATATGGAGATGACCAAGAATAAAAAATGAGTCATACTAAAATTGTTGTTCTATTCAAATGTTTTTCAATACGAACGCATTGAACAACTTTTCAACATTTCTCAAACAACTAAGTTTCAACTACTACAACGTGTAATTATATTTGATGAAATACGAGATTCTGCTCCAATATGATGATCAATATCCTATATGTATACAATCATATAATGACTATTGTACTATATGGTATATTTTACTAATCAGGTAAAAGTACTAGCATTTCTAATAGTATACTAATAGTAGTTTGCTGCTTTTATAAAAAACTGATACTTTAGATGGTATACTCTACAGCTAATCTGTACCAAAAAAATATAATAGAATAAGTTACCTGGTGCTGAACAGCTGACGTATATATCCCTGCCGGCTTTCTAAGAAATGTTAGCCCAACTCCCGACAGAATTAAATATGCAATTAAAGATGAAGGCGTAAGTAGGTCAACTCTATTTGAGAGATGATGTACATACAGACAGACATCTAATATCGGCTTTGTCAGGTTACTGAATAAACTTGATAAACTCGCTGCACATAAATCAACATCCTAAAAGCAAAAAGCAACTTCTTAGTAAACGTATAGCTATCTCAAAACATTATCTTATTCTATGGACAGGTATCAGCATGTATGTATGTATGTGTGCATATATGTATGTTGAACAGCCTATTCAACACTAGACTATTATTGATAAACAGATCTTTCATTTGTATACTTCTAGTTTTGCCATTGAAGCAAAGCAAAAGAAATACTTAACCTCTAAGTAAGCCGCATCAGAAACATACAGGTCGAGCTATATATTCAAATAGTATAAGCTATCTTTATACGATATATAAAAATTAATAGTGAGAAACATAACTTTTGAACCAATTAAATAATACTGAATTATCGATTCATAACCCAACGACCAAGGCGTTCGGTTACATTTGAGAAAGCGCCGATGCAAAAAAACATGACGGCTACATTACCTTTACTATTTTATACACTATGCTGAATGGATCATAATCCTAGCATGTGCAGAGACATCGCCACTCAATATCCATTTATACTTAGCCTACCTGGGACCTACTCGAGGCTCCTTACATTAACTTGGTGCTACCCTAACATTAGTAGGTTGGCTGATGGAGAAGTACAAAAGATTTATCTCTTGTGCTATCCACCAGATAAAATATTATTTGAATGTATAGAAAAATTTTCATATCGCAAATCAATTGGACCACCAAATGTAATCATCATATGTGATAAACTGAAGTTAAACTTGCTGCAGTATGACTCCTTTGCACATTCGATATAAGTAGAAATTAGGTAAAATTCGTTTTATTTAAATTTACTGTTTACGATTTTTAAGGAATGCTGACCTGTGTAATTGCCTGATCCACATTTTTGAGCCTTCCATCCAAATTCGTAACCCCATAAAAAGTAAATCCCGTCATATAGCTAAAATAGATAATAAATCATCATTACATAAGCTCGAATTGACTTGAAAACGACAAAATAAATAAAGATTCAGCACTGTTTGTCAAAGAGATTTCTAGCCATTCATATTATGTTTATATATTTGCCTATATCGATGCTGACTAGCTGATTACACGTAATTGCATAATTCCTTTTAATATTGAAATAAAACCATAGAGAATGTTCTTAGAATATATTTCTGATACAATCTTTACTTGAAGTTTTATTTCATATGGTTTATTGTTGATACTCTTCTCTATCTTTCTCTCCTTGGGATTCATCCCATAATGAAATTAAATACTCTTTGACAACAAATAATGGTTGAAAAAGTTGAATATTTTGTCACATTGTTTCGTGTAATATAGATTGCATTCAACTTTTTCTGATTATATAGCTTGCTGTATTGGCTAGCTTAATCAATATTGGGCTTTACCATTATTGCTATCATTGTAATATGTGAGGCTCATGAATAGTAGGCTATATTTGAATACTGCATATGTAAGACCCAAAATTATTATTTTTACATAGTTTTTCTTTTAAATTGAGCTTTGAAAATTTTAAGAGAAAATTTGTAGAAATAGCGAGTTGAATATATATTTTGATTTATATTTTACATATGGACAATTTATAAAGCAAAAAATCAATATCCATACCGGTCTAAAACATAATCTGTCAATCGTTGCCTGAATCGTAATGCAATCTCAGATTGTCCATACTTGATGAGAGAATTTACTACGCTTAATGGAACCATGAACTTCACAAATTCACGAAGTCCCAGGCTGAATCCTCGTTTATCTCGTTGAACTATAGAGCTCTCAACAGCAGTTATGAGGTCAACCATAATTATATCGAGATATGTACGCAATAGTAGCATGGCTGAGACCAGGAAGAGCCATCCAGATTCAGGCGTTAGAATGCTGGGCACCATTATCTTGCTGAGCCGAATCAATCGCTTAAGAAATGCAAGATCAATGAGAGGCTTTTTCGTGCCAGCGAAATTTTTTTTATCAGTTACGCCAGCGTGTTTTCCATAGTGATGCAGAGCTGAAAAAAGACATGCGAACTTATTTATCTGAATAAATAAAAAGCTCGTAAAATTTTTATGTAATAAATGCCATCGTGTTTCTGTGCTTAAATATTGTTCTAGAATGGTTTCAAAAAATTCAAACTTGATTTCTTGCTGGCAATAAGTAAAAAAATGGTATGACCAAATCAGTTCGGCAATCAAAGGAGTGGAGGACTTTGGAAAAGCCTTATTCGCACCGAGAAAACTTAAAATAAATCCAAACGTCGAAACCGTAATTCCTCGTCCTCCTTTCATTAAAACATGCTGCACCACTTTTGTATCAATAGCACTATTCATTGCTAAGTTGGAGCTTTTCACGCTTTTGGCTCGCCTAAAGAACTGATAATATTGTTTTCTGTTCAACCTGACTTTCATGGATTAAATTTAATGCTCGTGTCAAATGCTCAATATTCGGGCAGTTTAGTATCATGTTAAATAGTACTAATAAGACTAATATCCATCAGTTTCAAGGGTAAATAATTGAATATAATTGATATAAATCAACTTTGGGCTATGTTTTTTTTCAAATATTATACCCTCAATAATAAACTTAAAGTGCTTGAATTAGACTTAACGGCTTCACAACGCTTAAAAATGATGTATGGAAGAGCTAGTAAGACTATAAAAGGCTTAACACAATCAATATATTGCTGGATTGTGGTCGCAATATGTTTAATATTTTGGTGCAGGATTACCCTTGTTGAGTCTTATAAAGACTTGCAAGAACAATGTCTTTTACTCCAAGAGGTCGAGGACCTCCTAGAGGACGCGGTACTCCTTCTGGTCGTGGTGCTCCTTTTGGCCGAGGCGGTTTCAGCCGAGGACGAAGTGGTAGAGGTTTTGATGAAGGACCTCCTTCTCAAGTTGTAGGTAAGCATCTCTACAATTATTCTGCACATACGACGAAAAGAAAATAATGCATTTTTTGTCTTTCAAAATTTTGTAGGACTTACTCGGTTAAAATTTCTTTTTCGTAATTGATCAGTATCACTTAACTATATCATTATGCACTAAAAGTTACAGCTCTAAATAATCTGGATTTTATTGTAGATGATTTCTTTATTGCGGTTCAATGTCATGGTACAATGATTAGTTATTCCTAAAGACAATATTTTTGAAAATGCATATAAATCTTGAGTTCTAAATTGGAATGCATTGTTTTTAATTATTCTACTTATTTTTTGAGTATTCACATTAAACGTCGGAAAAAAGCAAATTTTTAAACAAAATTAGTTTAATTGAGATAAAAAAAAGAGGAGTTGAAATTTTTTGCAAAGCAATAGACAGGTTCGTGTAATCAAAGTATGATTTACACCTGTTTTCAATCAGCTTGAACTGAAGCCTACATAAATTTATTCAATGTACGAGCAAATTTCACAATTATTTAGTTTTAACATATCAAAATGATCAAAAGTACTTATCCATTGCCATATTTGTTTTAGAACTTGGCATTTTCGTGCACGCATGTGAGGGAGAAATGGTGTGCAGGCTAACCAACACGATGGTCCCTTATTTCAATGCCTTTATCTATTTAGAGAATAAGACAAAAATAGGAAAAGTTGATGAAATTTTGGGGCCAATCAATTGTTCTTATTTTACTGTTAAGCCAGATGCGAATGTAAATGCAACGTCATTTAGAGATGGCGATAAGGTGAAATACTTTAAATTATTTTTTATAGAAAGTCACTAATTTCTAAAAAACTCTTATAAAATAAGATATGAATGAACGAAAACACATCCAGTTTAATTTTTCAGCTCAGAATGGGTTCCTTTCAATAGGAAGATCCGAAAAATTTTAGAAAGTACCTTCGAATGATTCAAAATTATTTCATGATATATTTTATAGGACTTGAATTCACAGGTCGAGTAAATAAAGATAAATGTCATTCGATATTCTATAGAAAATTTTTGATTAAAGTGTTGCATTATCTTGGAAGTCTTTCTATATTCTAGAACAGAGCGGCCAATACAATATATAGTTGACTAGGTATTATCAGTATACTGTCCAACAACTAGTGCTCTACAAGTTGATTTTGTTCTTTTATTCACTCACTTTAAACTCTTTTATTTTAAATTTATATAAACTGAAGGTGTATTGTATAGCATATTCAAGCTTAACATTTGAAAAATCAAATGTTTTATCAAGTTTTATTGTAGCCTCAAATTACCAGGATGCAAATGTTTGGATGAATTTTATATCATAGTTAAATAGCAAAAAACTGACCTTCTGGAAATGAAGAGTAAATATTCATTGTTCCAGAAACTTAATCCAAAATCCATTCAAGTTAGCTCGCCAAGTTGATTTTCTCTGTTTTATTAAATATTAGAATAAAACAATGGCGGCATAAAGTTTTGCATTGATTCACACATACATCAATATATATAGTAATTTTGATTTGTGGGATGGATATCCACCTTTCTTGAATACCATTCTTTATGTCAGTCAGTAGAATCAGTGCTAAAACCAAACATTTCAAAATAACCCAATTTTAATTTGAAAAAATGGATATATTATATCCAATTCTGCTCCATCATTAAATCCATGCATTAAGTGACAACAACAAAATTGAAAAAAAACTATAAAAATAAAAAATTATTATTTTAGTAATAAACCCAGCTATACATTTAAAAATTCGGCTATGCAGCAAAACCCAGTTTTAATATGAGGAGTAACTGGGTATATAAGTACGGATAGAATGACCGTTCCTTGATTTATTTGTGTTGAAATTGCATGCTTAGAAATATTGATGCAAAAAGACTCCCTCTGCTAGCATGCGTGATTTAATGTCTATTGGATATTACACGAAACTTAACCAATTGGAGTCCCTACTTGAAATCCCCTTCCTAATACCTAGGACTTAGTCAATATAACCCAATTTACTTTTCAAAGGCTGATGCAGCAATTATATGTAATATTTGATTATTGCGCAACAGTGTATTCAGTTATGAGGTGCTACTACGTTATATCCGATTATGGAACCATAATATTATGAATTTTCTAATTGAATTCAGTTGTACTGGAATAAGAACTCGAAATAAATGTCATGAAAACCATAAACTTCTCATGTAACGAATTTGTTTTAGTGAATTTTGCTTTTAACAAAGTCATTGTTTCCAAGTTGAGTTTAATATTTTTGTTCACAACAAATTCGATGGTCTCGACAAATATGTTATATCGAAAGTTTAATGCACTGAAAAATTCAAGTGCATTGCCAGAGGTTATATTTGAGGGAACATCGTAATTATTAAAATATTTCGCCCTGTATAGATTTATATTGGCCCTGATAAGCTTTTACCGATGAGCCGATTTACTGGAGAAAATGAGGGTCGAGGAGGGGGAGGTCGTGGGGCAGGGAGAGGCGGTGGAAGAGGTCGTGGGCCCCCACGAGGGGGGAGAGGGTTTAGTAGCAGAGGTGGGGGAGGGGGTAGAAGAGGGGGATTTAGTGGTGGTCGTGGTCGGGGGAGAGGGCGATAAAAATAAAATAAAATAAATACTAGTTCTGTATTGTCTTGAAGCATATATATAGGCATATAGTGGATATTTCATTGCCATCTGTTACTGGTAAATTTGTTACTTTATCGAATATATAGGATCCGAGATATCTATATGCGACATAAGTAAACGAAGTTGATGGAGTGGTAAAGCTATCAAATAATAGAATATATCATTTAGTTGATCAATATTTATTATATATCAACTGCTTGTGCAATACAAAAAGTATATTATATATATATTTGCAGTGTTTTTTGTAAGAATAGATCAAAAACACTATTTCATTTTATTGAAGATTTTGCCATCCTCCTAACGAATAGAAAAGCAAATATATAATTGTTAATTACAGAATATCCTTCATATATGTGCTAACACTTACAATGAAACGTGCCTGTTGAGAGTTTACTAAACCTTTATCGACATCAACAATTGATTTGCTGGTGAAAATTCCAGCTGGTGTCATATTGTTCAGCGTTGAATTCATTGGTATAGGAATAATTGAAAAGCAAATAAAATTTTCTATTGTGGTCTTTTTATATATTCAAAATGTAGTGCCCATGAAACTTCAATAAACTTAATTTATCAGTGCCATTTTTTGAATCTGTAACACTGTTGTTATTCCTGAAATAATGCAAAGAAAAAGGAAAATAGTGACAGTAAATTTTCAGAAGCAAGATCAGAGAAAATAAATATGAAAAGGAATTTCCAGTTGTCATAGAATAAATCCTTTGAGAAAGCTGTAGCTTAAGCATTAGTGATATTTCTCATTCTATTTATTCAACATAGTAATACAAGATTTGTGAACTGTCCAATCAAGCTTTCATAAGTAAAAGAGTGTCAAATGAACATGCAAATTATAAATTGACTCTAATTTATCTTAATTCAACACGACAAAGCAGATCTGCAAATATCCATAATAATCACAGTGGAAAGACCACTTCGAGACTAGGCCTTTTTGGGCTTAAGTGTCAGGAGCAGAAAAACCAAACGTGTTGACGGAGTAAGGCCAGAACTAACCAGGTAAAAATACGCACAAAACAAGGACAATATTCTCAATCTTCCCAATGGATTCAAGCACAAAACAAGAAGAGCTAACAAGGAAAACGTAATATTAAATGTTGTTGTTTCTGCCACTGAAGCGGAAACAACATGATACAAAATAAACTGCACGCATTAAGTCGAATTATGCAACATTCGGACTACTAGTACTACTACTAACAATGTAGTACTAATTATGAATATTTACTATGAAAATAAAACGTACAACAGTTAATTTGTCCTGTTACTGGGAGAATTGGGAACTGACACTTGATTCCAACCTGTGCAACTACATTTGTTAGGATTCTTGGGTAAATGTATAGCTATGATAATATTTGGAAGCATCGGGATTTGAACCCAAGACCTTGGTGCTACAATTCGATTTTTGCACCATTGAATCATCAACTCCCAAGAGGTAGGGGGCTTTTGGGATGGTAGTATCTGGGGACAGGGCAGATATCCTGACAACATTTGCTTAAGTCCTAACAAGTTGTCATCCTACAACCTTGCTTTATTTAGCCTATCTCTTAATTACTCTGCTTTACTTCTTCCAAAGTTAATTTCAAAGAATACTTTATAACTAATTCTAAAATAACTGCAAGCCTAATAATGAAACATAATGGGTTTACTTACAGACTAAAAGATTTAGCAAGATTCACCAGAGAGCCAGTTTTAAGGATACTCTAGGAGGGTATACTGCAGGTGCTAGTGAGAACATGTTTATTAGTTCAGTCTTACATTTTTGTTTGCTCTTCTCAAGTTTAATAAACTATTGTATTTTTATCGCGTTTTTTTGCTTTACTGTTTGTTTGCCTTCTGCTACATTTTGGACTTTACCTCCTCTACTGAGCCTCATCATCCACATAAAGGTATGCATTGATATGTTACACTATTATATCTTTCTTCTTCTATCTCAACATAGATCCTAACAGTAACATTCCTATTCATATGAAAATTGAAGATTAGTTTCATTGCAACTTATAATACAGTTGTGTAACATAAATTTCACCGGATTTCTAGATATAATTAAATTTTCAAGAACTCAGTTACAGAACTGGTTTCTGTTTTCAAATTTATATTTTTGATCACTTTCCCTTTCTTCTGTTGGCAAAATTACTGATTATAGGGCTGTTAGGAATTAACCTCTAAGGGAGTTAATTCTATTCTGTAGCTGCAGTACGTTTCTCCTAATACTATGTTGAAGTTTCAGTTCTGACTATGAGAACAAGTTCCCGTTTGAATTATAAGAACAAGTTTCAGTAAGTGATATTTTGTTGTGTTGATGAAGTTATCTCACTTCTATCAACACAATTTAGGATGTAATAATATACGTATTCTGTCACAGGTTTCTTGTGTTTATGTTGCATTTTACATTCCTGACAATTTGCGAATGAACTTTTATTTATTTCCATGAGTAATAGCAGTGCACAAAATATTTATGGTGAGAACAAAATTGCTGTAAAGGGTTTGAATGAATTTGGTCTCTTAAAAGGTTTAATTACATATCTTTCCATATTGTTTACACTATTTTAGTTTTACTAGAAACTATCCAAATCAACTTGATTCTGATAGCATTTGATAAATTTAACATACTGCTGTCTTTTTTATGCCTCTTTGAATCTGAAATTTTAAAATTAGTAGGTATTTTATCGACTAATCCAATTTAATCTTAAGCATCTAGCAGCACTCCAATCTATGCAACTTATGTTTCCTATGAACGTGCAACAAATATTATTCTAAAAATCAGTTATTTAATGTTACTGAAATGTAACAAAAAGAAGAGTTTTGAGGCCATTTAAGTTTCATGTGTTAATTCATTATTGGGTACATTATTTAATCAGTTCAAGTTCATGTTAACTGTTAATGGAACAATAGTATGCATGAAATTGTTCCATTCAAATGCCCGCCTATTTTCTGATGCTTCTTTTGAGCACGCAAGTTGTTCACAGAATAATCAAAACAATTATTTTCTCTGGATTTTCTTCGTTTCGGTATCAGTTACATCTAGATTCATATCGGTATTTTTAATAGTATCGGAATTGGCTAAAAAGAAATTTTTGTAACGTTCAACGCAAAAAATTTAAGGAATAGCGACGCCCCATCCACTTCTAAAGGTGGTTTATGCTCTACGTTGTACGACTGTACAATATTTGAAATGCCTCTAAGGTGATTACTTACCGCTAATCGAGAAATGGGTGCAGCGGCTTCAATTTTTTCTAACGTTCCTCATGTTGTTAAATGCATTTACTTATCACAAGCTCCATTTTTGGTGCGACACCAGTGTACAAAAATTAAAACCTATCAAATTGATTCTGTGTTATTTCAATATGAAAATGACCTATTTGCGTTGAAAAATATTCAAAATATGCGAAAGGCTACCATTTACTTTTACGATGCATTACGGAATCTTGCACAACAGCTACAAGGTCACTAAAACATAACTAGAACTATTAGAAAGAACTACTTTTTAGCACTGAGTCCATTTAATTATGGAATAGTATCTCTTCGAGTTCAGTAAATTATTTAAAGAAAATATGGCATATTTTTTAGTATTATGGATTCAATTCTCTATACCTACTGCATTCCTTGTTTGTTGTAGATGATGACCAATGCAACCCACAATGTTTCAATATACTGCATGTAGAATTAACTAAAAAGTGCAAACCAAATCTGAAAAATACCATCAAAAAAGTTCTCGTTAAAACAGCTAGTATATTTTATAAAAGTATAATTTTCAGTACACTATGAAACATTTCCATAGAGACTTCAAATCTCCTGATGCGTAATTTTTTGACTTTGGTCGTGTCAAAGAACAATGAAAATGTAACATATACATGATTGTCGATAAAAGTAAATAAATTTAGAAATGGTTGTCATTTTTGCAGAAACATCTTACAGAGCAGCAAATTAGCGAGATTGCAACATGCTTCACAGGTAAGAGATATACGATAATATTTGTGTTTATCTTATATTTTTGAAATTTTTTTATATTCTATACTTAGGTGAAAAATATGCAAAAGGAAAAGAGATTCAAATCATCAGGTATTCATAAATATATATGTTTATTGTAATTATATTTTAGAGTCCTCACAGGTAGAATTCATCTTGAAATATCTATAATTCTGATGTTATGTTACCATACACGAATCGATATCAAGTTAACAGTCTTTAGCATGATAACATTTAAAGTACAACTCATCCAGTATATATATATAATTATCTAAAAAGTCTACATATATTGCAAAGTGTTAATACAGTAACTTTAACTGATTTTAACGCAAGGGCATGTTGCAACAACTGAAAGTAACAGATCTTCCATTATTTACATATTCATTTCATTACTTATCTTCCCTAATGGAATCTTTTAAAATTTTGTTGTTGGTATTCCTAGTCACAACATTTCAAAACTATTATATACAAAATACTTGCAATTGCTATAAAAAATGAAAATTGATTTCAAAACTTGAAATCAACAAAATTTTTCATCTTTCAATAATGTACCGATTTTACTTTGGTAATGGCAGTCGAAATCCTGAATTGGACGTTTTTCTTGTCGGCAAAGGAGAAGTGCAGGTAAAACTTTACTATACGTAATATTGAAAATAGTTTATAATAACCTTATAAACGCATTAAGTTTAAACTGTAGAAGAAACTGAACTGTATATTGAAGTGTGAGCTGATAAAGATAAACTTATTTGAAATTTGAATTTAAATCTAGGCACTATAAACGCAGATTTGTACATTGTAGTTAACGTTTATAAAACTTTCTTTTGTATTTTTTTGTTTTCAAGTTGACACAGTGAACTTTGGGCATAATAAATTTGCATTGAAATTTTTCTGCTTAAAAGGAATAAATAAAATATCATATTGTCTTAAGTTTAGCTTCAAAGTTTAGAATCAGTTTTTTAATACAACAAATTTTGGATACAGTGGAATGGATTTGGCGGTCTTGACAGATTCATTACATGCAAAGTATATTATTGATTTAAAACCGGTCACACATGAATTTTAGCTTACTGTATTTTCAAAAATTTGTTTCATAGATTTTTTTAACTATTGTAACAACAAATGTAAAAATTTCTTCTGCGTCTTCATTTAAAATTATGTATACATTAAAGTTTTTATCATTTCACTCTATGAATATTTTTTTGCTATATTAGTTATTATTATAGTTATGAAAATTTTTTTATGGTTATATGAGTTAGAATATATTGTTAGTTTATTGATTTTTGATAGGAAATAAGATATTTTTCAATGAAACAAAACATTTTCACTATGTGCTTTATCAAGATACTGAAGTAAACTGGTGATTTTTTTCTCAATAATGCCTTATGATTGTGTGTTAAAAATTTTACCAACTTTCTTGAATAGATTTAATAGAATTTGTCGGTGGCTTTTTTTTTACTAAGTATGATATATTGTTGCATTCAGATTTGTTATAACCTCATTTACAAAAATCATTATGCAATAATTCAAAATTGTAATACTACACTTTTGAAAAACATATTATTTATAAAATACGTTATTTAACATTTCAGCATACCAATTTTTACACTGTTTTATTATAATGTATGAAAAAATTGTATTTTGTTGCGTGTGCACTAAAGCAGTAAATATAAAGTGTGTACACTACATTTATTTGTGGTAATTGTATCTCTTAGTCCATTTTATTTCATATCATATTGAAATCTTTATAATAAAATTTATAAATTTTTTAATGCATTGATAATTTTTAATGTACAAAAGTATTCCTTGATTTTCCTATTTAAACGGACTGATGAATGCTTTTTTTCCTTGAATTTCCATTGGAGTTGCGGGAAACTTGTTCCATAACCATGCAATATTGTTGCTTAATTTGAATATTCTTCATGTGATAGCTTAGGTATTTCTTGAAATAAGCAGTTTTTTCGTAAAAGGCTCTTTTTGAGGTCAGGAATTTTACAAATTTTCAACAAGTTGTGTAAATTTGCAATATTTTTGCACAATACAAAAACTTCTAATATATTAGATTTTTTCATTTTTTTCATATATGTACTATGGATATGAATAAAGCTGTATACAAAAATTATTTCTGGTCAAAGTGATGAAGTAAGAATACCTGAACGCGTTGAATTCACTCTGTGCACAAAAAAGGTAAAATTCAGCCAACAATTTTAACACAATGAAATTTCTTGAATTGGATTGGCTCAATTATTTAAAAAGTTCAATTTGATGATGAACAATGATCTCAATTCTATCCACTTCTATGTAAAAAATTTTCAATGATGTTAATATAAATTTTTAGAATTGAACTATACTAGTAAAAGTACCCCTACAATTGTAAGTCTTTAGAGTTTTCACGACATACATATTTTGTTTTGCATTGTAAAATTCATACAAATTTTGAAAAAATTTAAATTCTATCTGCCCAAAATTTCATGTACTCATAAAGTTATATCTCAATAATTTGCAAAAAATCTATAACTTATAAGTGTAAGCTGTTTTTTGCTAGTTTGTAAGATTTTTGTATACATTACTGCTAATTTTTTATCTCCTGAATTTACGAAAAAGGCATATATATATATATTTATATGAATAGACACAGTGTTATACCTGCAATAAGTTTTTATGCATTATTGCTTGTTTTTTAAAAATTTCATAGTTTTTTTACTATAAACTTGAAGGTTTTATGAAGTTTACTTATTTTTTTGTGGTTCCACAATTTTACCTATAAATTTCTTGATAATTTTATGTATTGTACCTTATACTTTCATTATTTTACAAATTTGCAACAAAAAATTAATTTATTTATCTATATATATATATATATATATATATCTATTTAATGAAATATAAACTACTTCATCGTAAACTTATTTACTGCTTGCTACATAATTCTCAAAGTTAAAAAAATTTAATTTCTCGTAAGAGCGGAGATATTTTGGTATCGCTACCTCAGAGCTATAGACCACCAAATCATTCAATACGCGTAGATATGAAACGCCTGATGAGCTTGAGCTTTCAAGACAAGGGAGATAAAATTTTTCACACAAACATTTTACGCTGCAGGTAATTAATCTAACATAATTGTTACTATGCGTTACACACCCAAGTAACAAAAACCTCTATTATTTCATAATATCTTTAAAATGACAACTTTCTAAGATTGCTTCTGGAGTTCAGTCCTGGTGGTATTAATATAGATGTGATAATTTAGTGGAAAGATTCTGGCTTTTTGTGGAAAGATTGTTGAAATAACTAACTCTCACGGAAAAACTTCAGTGCAAATTAATGCTCTAGATGAAAATGACCTAAAGAAGTTTAATGGAATCAAATTTTGTTTAGATGCTACTAGCTACACCTTGCTTTTACATATTTTTGTTGTATATTAGTATGTTTGCTATCAAATACACTGTTACAGAATATGTCTATAAATACAGGATTGATACATTTATGCCAATGTGTGCGTTCATCAGCATACATATATGCATTCTGATCAAAGTTATTTTGAACATCTAGATCGATTCAAGATAGCATTATTCTAGAGCTGCAAAGAGGCCGAATGCTGAAGGTATCTATGAACCTTTACAGATAACAATCATTCCTTCATATAAATTTCCATATATATATATGAAATTTCAATTTGATGGTGACATTTATGCTAAATTAAACTACATTTGTATACATACATTTTTTTGAAAACTCTATTCATATACGTTCTATTCAGTTTCTTATAAAATGGCCTGATCTGGAATACTCGCTATGTGCCATGCTGGATGTAAATGTAAGTCACTTTTACTCAAGTATAATCAGTTTTAACTTAAATTACGCCTTAACCAGAGTATACCCGATATGAACAAGGTATTGGCTAAATTTTCAAATCGCGGATGAACCGAATAGAGTCCCACGCTGGGTTCTTCTTTACTCATATTGGGTACTATAGTAATCTTGGGTAGCCTTTATTGAATGATTCAGGGTGTAATGTTGGGTTCATGACTCTCAGATGTAGTCCTAGGTTACTCAGTTGTGTTCTTTAAACTTGGACAAAGTATTGGGTATATTGTGTAGATACTAGCTTTTTGTATAAATATATCAGTAGATATGGATTCATTGAAAAAGATATTTTAATTGGGTATTTAAAGCTATGGGTATGGATATGGGTATGGATTAAAATATGTATAGAACGACTCAAAAAGATTATTTTTTTCTATATGTTCATGGATGGATGAAGCTTATTCTATGACTAACTTTTTTTCTTCAACAAGTAGTAATACATACAAAATAAGCACAGATGTGTTGCTTCATCTTGGGTTACTGTGCTTGGATATGAATACCTACTATTACTCTAGTATTAAGACCTTATAAGACAAAAAATTTAAATATGCATAAACTATATATCGTGCACTTAATTCTAGGGCGCTTTGATTATATTTCATCATAAAGCGCCTTAAATTGGATTTCAAATGGGATATAGATTCATGTGTTAAATTCTATATATTTTTCAAATTAACCTAGACCCTAAAAACAGCTTCTACAGAAAATCAAAGGAAATATGAATAGCTACATAAATTACTATAAAAATATACATAGCAAATAAAATGTAAGAGAAATTTTTTACCATTTTTTAGCTAGGTATGATGTAATTGAAAATAAGCTATTAGAACTAATATATAATTTCTATATTTATAGTTAACAGCAATGTTTCGAAGAATGCCACTGTTTAAAGATGTTCGAGATATGTCTTTAATTTACTTGAATTCTCTTGTAACGCACTGCGTGTTTAAAAGCGGTAAAAGAATTATTTCTGAAGGGGAAATAGGGAATACTATGTTTATTATAGTCAGTGGAAAATGTATGAGTACTGGCAATGGTGAAAAGGTAGGCATACATATTGCATACATAGATACATATTGCATACATAGATACATATTGCATACATAGATACATATTGCATACATAGATACAGATTATATACATACATATTGTATACATGGATACATATTGTATACACAGATACATATTGTATACACAGATGCATATTGCATACATAGATACATATTGCATACATAGATACATATAGTATACGTAGATATTGTATACACAGATACATACTGCATACATAGATACAGATTGTATAAATAGATACATATTTATGTATACACACTGCATGCATAGATACACATTTATACATGCATATTATATACATACATACGTATTCATACATTCATGCTTCCTTTAGAAAATAAAAAATTTGAATTCAATTTTTTTTTAAATTAAGAAAAACTATATATATATATATATGTACATAAAATTTTTTTAAATATTGTTAACTATACTTTTAACATTTATCAACATCTATTCAAAATTTCATTATAGGAAAATATACAAATTTATATTGAATCAATACTTGCCATGTATATATTTATGTTGAGATGTATGCATTTTTGAATAATACGTAGAACCAGGACTTAATTGGAGGAGCTCATTATAATACGTTTAACATTGATTCAAGAAAGACCATTAGACAAGTGCAATTTGATAATAGAAACAGCATTTACAGCACAGCTAGAAGAGTTAGTAAAAATGAGGTGTACATACGTACACACTGAAAAAACTTGATACATATTGATATACATATATATTATATATTTGGATACAGGGATTCATAATAATGCATACATTCATAATAATGATCACATGAATGCAGTAAATTTTGTATATAATGAATTTTATTTGGGCAAATTTTCTCTTCAGATTTAAAAAAATAACAATTTTTGGTTTTTTAAAATTTATTTGGTGGTTTCCAAAAAATGTTACATTCGGAGTTGATTGTGAACATATTTGTAAAAATATATAGATTAAAAAAGTGCATAAACTGAAATATGCATACTTCTATGCAGTTTTACACGCAAACATATATATATATTGATTTATACATTTTTCATCCATGTTTCAAAAAAACAATTAAATAAATGTCACTTTTTCATAGGTTCCAGTTGGAATCTTGAAAAATCCATCACAGGTAGAGTTTGAGGTATGTTGGTTCAAAAGTTCTTTCAATGTTTACTTATTTGCTTTGTTGGTTATATCACTATTATTTAGTAGTAGTATTTTTCATGTATCTTCTGGTAGGGTACAAGTCTCAATCAAACTGTGTTGACTATGTTCATCAAATACATATATATATATATATGCATAAATTGAAACTTTGCGCTTAAATAGCAGCAAAACCGTACTTATTAGTACACAGTATTTTTTCATTGAATTTTTTCTGATAAAAAAAATAATACTGGTTGACATGAAAAGGATAAAATAACATATCCTTTAAAGGATACTTTAAAGGTCACTGTAATCAAATATACTATCATTTTTATAACCTTTTAAAGGACCTAAATGTAATGAAACATTGAATAATGTTAACTTCAGGTATAATAAATTTTAATAATGAATAAATGTTAGCAGCAAGATGTGCCAAGTTCATCTTCAGAGTTTTGGATAAATAAATGACGTTGGTAGTCCCTACAGCTTTGCTTACTTCAAAGTTTATTCTATATTCTGTCCTTTTATGTATTGATGATAATGAAATCAAAAAGTTTATCTATGTCTTCAAAGGCACTTAAAATAAAAATGTAAAAATCAATATACTCTTTCAGAGATCACTACAAGTTAAGATATAAATTTGAATTTCAAAGATTCTCAAAAACTATTGGTAAAACTTTGACTCTTAAAAAAGTAGCGTTATTTTATCAACGGTTCCAATTGAAATATTGATGTAATTTTAAAAACAAGTTCTTTTTTAAGATTTTAGTAATTTCATGAATTTTTTAAAACTCAGAGGAATAATTACTTTGCTTTTGTTTTTTCTCTTAAGTCTGGACAAATTTTTGGGGAAATAGGTTTGTTGGCTGAGTTTCCAAGTTTAATGAATGTAGACATCAAAGAAACTGCAACTTTTGCTCTTATTCAAGATAAAACCTTGGAAAATTATTTAAAGGTAGGTAAAATTTGTGTTTTTAATTATGTAAAAGAATAATATATACTGAAAATTTTTTGTATTCATAGCAGGCATGTATACTTTTTTCAATATAAATGTACATTTACAAACTGTATCTATTTATAAAGTAATCATCACAGACTCAACTTATATAAAAGAACAATTCATTTGATCATTAAAAGCATATTGAATCATCTCTGCAACTCATCAAGTCAGTTCTGACATGCACTAATACTGATATTGAGGCAATTAATTGACACTCTAAATAATTGTACATTCATTTTTGAAACTGGTTTCTTGATGTTTTCATTTTTTGTTATGATCTCTACCTTATATACATGCATACATATTCTGACTCATACTTCTAAGCAGGCTTACGCAAATTCATGAAGACAAAAATATATATGCATCTATGTATAAATGCTCTTGTACTTTTAATTTTAAAACTGACAATCAAAAATGTATAAATATATATCTATCTTAAAAAATTTTAAATTTTTATTCAATTTTTGAAGGTTAATAAAAAATTTGTATTGTTGCTGAATCATCATATATTCCATAAAATTCAAGATTTTCGTAAGTTTGACTATGCAAAAACTCATTCAGTTTTGAATATATCTTTAATTCAGATTTTCCCTGAAGTTAAAAAAGGAATGTATGATGAAATACAGAATCGAGCAGCGCAGGTAAATGATAGTGCATACATAAATATCATTTGTTAAAAAGTGCCAAATTTTTTTCATGACTTATATTATCATAGTGCGGGCATGTAGGTGTTATGGGGGTGGACACATGACCAGTTATTAAAAAATAGTTAACTATAATTCTTTAATGATATTTTACCTAGTATAGACTATGTATGAAAGAAATTGAGCTAGCATACCAGTTTTTCTAGTTGCTATTCATGTCACTTTACATCAAGTCCATGCATTAATTTTGATCTGCTAATCAATTACTTTAATGGTTAACCAGTAGCCTCAGTGGTTTAACCAGTTAACCGCACAGCATATAACACACTACTGTTACAAGGCACAATATGTATGAAAAATAAATAGAGTAAACTTTTACAAGCTCATATTTCATGATAGATGTACTTTTCTGCTAAATATATAGCAATATATCAGCTCTATATTACCGTACTGTTCATACTGTTTCAATACATTTCAAGAATTTGTAAATTTGAGTTTTAAATAAAATATTTGAAAATTAGTTGTTTTTATGATTATATTTCATGCTTAACTCAGAAAACTGCTAGAGTTAATTATATATGTATATATGTGTAGACTATTTTGTCTCTAGGCATATCTATATTGAAAAGCTTGTCAAAAGAATATACAGATATGATAATCTCAATGGGGCACATTCGGTATCTTCATGAAGAAGAAGAGGTTAGTTGAGCTGTAAATGATTCGGTTTGATTTGAACCATTGTTGATTTGATTTTAAATAGTAATTGTATCACTAAAATTAACCTGCTACTTGTCTCAACTTTTAACTTTTGTTGATTGACTTTAAATTGCTGTTGATACAATTTTTGAATTTGATTGAGTTTTGAACTGTAGTTGATTTGAGTCTTAAACTCAATTGTCTTTGATGTGATTTTTGAATTGTAATTGATTTAAGTTTTGAAATGTATTTGGTATGAAATAATTTATAAGTAAAATGAGTTTTGAACTGTTATAATGTACAAAAAGTCACAGTGCAGTACATTACCAAGTAGTAAAATTTTCAAATTCTTTTAAAATTAAGCTCAAGTAGTACATATAAAGCTGTACATCCTTTTATTACTGTTTGCATACATTTATACTGAGGTAATTTCACTAAAATTTTAATTATTTATTTATATTGTGCAGTTCTTGAAGGAAGGTGAATTATACAGGTACCATATTATGAATATTTTTAAATTCTTACTAGCAATAATTTTTTCAATTTGTTTTGTATCAAAATATAGTTGATTTTCGGAGGCAATTTTAATTTGCAATTTTAAGGAGGTGACATATCATAATCTCAAAAGTACTTTTAGAATAATTTTAAAAGTTAAGTATTGGTTTCAGTATCTCATCACATTACCGGTATTTTTGCATCTCATTTTCAATCAGCAGATAATTCATATAGAACTAAATAACAGACATTGCTGCTTATTTCATACATGTCTTTACAAATTATTTAGATGATGACAGTTATTCTTACATTTATATTAAAAAAAGTTGTGATGCGTACTAAAAAGTTGACCAACAGGATTGTTCCTATCTTCTCTTACTTTACAAACAAAAAACTTTATCTGTTAAGGCCACCAAATTAATACATTATGTCTGAAACTCTGATACTGAACTTGACGTAATATGGCTCTTTTGCTAGTTCATTTGAAGTGAAAATTTATTAAGAGTGAATTTGTTTTATTCGAAGTAACTTTATTGTATATGAGTTTCATTTGAAATAATATGAACCGTTTTTTGTATAGTGACATGTGGCTGATATTAGCTGGCCAAATTCGTGTCTTAAGCAGTGCACCCGTTTCTTCAATGGATTCACCAAGGTATCATTACTTCACATTTCCATACAATGCGCTTACTTTTTTGTTTGCAAGTTAATTACGAATCTTGTGCATCTACTATTTTGTTCATATATATATATATATATGCAGTGCTATTAAAAGTATTAATTTAATTAGTACCATAAAAAAATTATCAAATTAAACTAAATTAAACAATTTTTCTTTTAAAAACTGTTTCATTTTAATCAATTTTTTAAAGTTTTTCCAAAAAGAAAAAAAATAATTGTAATTATTAAAATTGCACTTGGAAAGTAGTAAATATATTTATGCCTTTTATTATGCATAGATTCTTGAATATGTATGCATATATTTATGTATACATGTATAGGCTTTTTTGTCCAGATGCTTGAGTTATATTATTTTCAATTTTCAATTTTGTTAATATACTTGGAATACAGGAATGAATTAAGATGTACATAGTTTGTAAGTATTTGCCCGATCATGCATACATGCATAAATACCAATCTAATGTGTGGTATCATTCATATATCTATTTCCAACTCCCCCCCCCTCCCTCCTCACTCTCTATGTAGATAATTTTTATGTTCATATGGACATTTTTACATGCATTTTTTTGCAGGGATAAAAAGGAATCATTTTTATTAGAAAGAGGGGATTATTTCAATGTAAAAACAGCATTTTTGAGTTGTCCAAGGTACCTTACGTCATACCAATACTAAACTTTTTATAATGAATTGTAATCTTGCAGCAGCGTTGCCAATAAATTTAAAAGGAGATATGTTACTATTCCTTTTCCTTCAATATGTATTACTGATAAGAACAGTTATCATATTATTTTCAACTGTTTCATTTAACATGCCCAAGACTTGAAAGGTAACCATGTTCTATTGGTTGAAATTATTCTTCACATTACATTATGGTTAAAAGGTGACTTTTGGGATATGTAATTTGACTTTTTGTAACTTTTCTATTATTTTTACATTTTATAAAAATATTAAGGTGATATAATTAAAGTAGAGTTAAGTTCAAATACATAGATTCTGTTCTAGACCACCTGGATCACCAAACTTATTTATTATATCTCCAAATCTGATTTGTAACTAGCCACAATTTGATATTTTTATTTATTTGAAAATTTTTGAAAATCAATTAATTATATCCTAACTTATAATTTACTAATGAATAAATATATATATTTGTACAGAAGCAGTGCTGTCTATACATCAAAACGATCAATTTTGCTTTCAATTAGTCGGGATACTATGCAGGTAAAAATAGTCAGTTTTCCTCAATATCCCCTGCATAACACAGCTAAGAAATTGAACCGTTATGGTGATTATTTTGTCAGTACGTGAATCACATTTAGTTGAAATTTGACATAAATTAGTCCAAAAGCGAATAGATGGATGATATATAATATAGTTATCTTAACTATAGAAAAATTATTTACAATTCATGTATACAGAAATACAGCAACATGAAAATTTATTTAAAATTGCTACACCAGCAATATTATGCATATAACATAGATTTTATCATGCCTTTCATTAGTCTGATACAATTTTTTAGTAGGGCAGTACATAGTTCGAAAGTTGATATGTTTCTACATAACATTCAAATCCTTTCAATGCTAATACCAAATTTAAAATTTTTTATACTTCATATATTTTTTTCCCAGAAATTGATGGACGTTTCAGCTTCATTTAAGACGGAAGTTTTGCTAATCAGTTCTCCAAAAACTGTACGTAAAATTGATATCTTTCTAGTTGTAAACGATAATTTTAGATAAATGTATTTTTATAGGTTACCCTAGAAGGAGTACTATGCTTCCCAGTAGCTAGATTGGCTTTACGTCGTTTTCAAAGGGCTCACTATGCATCCGAAAACATTGATTTTTGGGAGTCTGTAGTTAGTTATGTTAGCAGCAATCAATCCGTAAGATCAGTAAAAGCAAACGAAATTCTAGAACGATTTATTGGAGATAAGGCCAAAGAACAAGTTAACATTGATTCAAAGTGAGAAAAATTTTTACTTTGAATTACTAAGTATTCAATTTTCATTGCCAAAAACTCATATTCAAGCAATTATTTCATAGATTAAAATTCCAAAAATTTTTAAAGTGTAATAAAATTCGAATACAATGAATTTGTTTGAAATGAATTTTTATATGTAATGAACAAAAAGTCATGTTGAGCCATATTCAGCTTTGCAATTAAGGCTATAATCGATGTGACAAATAAATTTGGAAGTTTCGATAGATTTATGTTGAGTACAAAGTTTATTATTTATCTAAATTTAACTGAAGGTGAAAGCATAAAGTAACATATTTGAAATAAAAAAAGTTTTATGATACAATACAGAGAGATTCCAATCTTTATGCATCTTTTCAAAGTGAAATTAAATTAGCCATATTTTTAAAAACTTGGTTCAGATGAGTTAAGCCCTATATTTTTTCCCCATTTTTAGAATGAAAGACGAAATATTTACACGAATACAGAATGGAACGTTTTCGGATGGTTTATTTAGCAACGCAAAGGTATTTCAGTTATCTATCTCAACTCCCATGCCTTAATTTTTCAGATATATCTCAGGTATTTTGCAAGTTTTCAGTATCAAACAAAATTTTCTAGTTTTGATGATCACTTGCCGATCTAATTTTTATTCCATTTTGCAGTTTCATGTAAGTGAAGTTTTTTTTAAATTTTACTATTTTAGGCTGAAGTTTTTAAAATAATGGAGAGAGACAGTATGCCCAGATTTGTTCAGAGCGATATATTTAACATGCTATTAGAAGATTTGGGATGTCAATTTCACTATTAGTTACTCTTTGTGGTGTAATACGCAAATCAAAACTTTGACTGCATTTAGCAACTATACACTTTACTAACAGGCATAATTACTTTAATAACAAATATTTAAAATTCCAGCCTCCTCTTGCCTCAATTACATTTATTCATATTGCACTTTTTGTATAATTGCACTAGTAAATTTTGTCAATTTACATGACCATTTAGTGCCTTTGTATGCATATTCCAAGTATCTACGATGTATGAGAATGCAACATAATTTTAATGAAATTTGATAACAATTGTTTTTTATTGAATGCTAGTACTTGTCATTTTTATGTCTTTAAATATAACTAACATCAACAATGTCTATGGTACTTAACTTGCCATAATATTTTAAAGTATACAATCTTTGTAGCATGCATTTATTACAAATAAATATTTACATTCTAGTTAGAATTTTTGGCCTTGTAAATAATACTTACTGGTTTTGAACATATGATTTTAAATAAGCAAAGCTTATTTAGTAGATTCAATTGAATATCCACAGTATTTGCTGGGCAGAGTATAGCTCTTAAATGTTATTAATAGTTCTGTCTCAAAAATGTAAACCAAAGTTTGAAGAGAGAGGAGTGTTGTCATTTAAGTTCATAGGAGACGGCAAGCAGTAAAATAAAATATAGTAAAATGTTTGCCTAATTTTAAAACATCATTTACACATGACCAAGCCATAATGAGAAAGTGAAATACAGCACAAATTTATAAATCGTATTTTGCTAGGTTCTCAAAAAAACTTCTTGCTGCTATATTTGAAATCATATTTTACTCCAAAATCCAGTGTACACAAAAAATAATTATAATACCAATTATTGCTGACCAAAATTTCTTTCTGTTGATTGGCTTTTAGATACTTTGATTTTTGTCACTCCAAGCTCCCTTACTTTGTTGAAAATTTTTCTTCCAGCAAGTTGTCAGCATGGTTTAAGTTATTATGGTATAAATTATTAGGTTTGTTGTAATGTTAGATGCAATTTTTTGCTAATTTAAATAAGAAAAATTATAGTTTGAGCATCGCGTTTGGAATTAACTTCCTTAGGGATTAATTCTATTTTTATAGCTGCGGTCAGTTTTCATTTATGACATTCTAAGTAAATTGGCTGCACAGATGCTAGTAGGATTATATATTTTGTTGTGTTAATGAAGTTAGCTCACTTCTATCAACACAATTAGTGCATGATAAATACACATATTTCTGTCACAGTTTCTTGTGCTTTGTTGTGTTTCATGTTTCTAACACTTAAAATGTATTCATATTTGATTACACTAGAACATATTAAGCTGAGTACTGGTCTATCTCAGTATTTACTGAAGAGTCATCTTTAAACTATGCTATAACGCTGGGTAATGTTTTTCATTTTACCCAAAGTTCAATTATGTAATCTATTCACCTAGCAGCTTAGATATCATTTAACTGCATAGAAACAGGAACTATTACAAAAGCTGGCCAGTAAAATAGTTGTGTCAATATTGTTGAACAAGCAGAGTACTGTTAATGAACAAGCTTCAAGTACTTGTTTCCAAGTTGTAATAATGCATAGTTATTCCAGAAGTATGACCCAGTATTTTATCACTACTCCTCTTGTGTAGTTTATTTTACTACTGCTCCTTGATAATACCCCTTACTGTGCATTTTCATTTTTCCTTTATTTAATGTAGTAGACAAGCACTATTGTATCATATCCACCTCTCTATCAACAGTTAAATGCACTTGCTTGCAGCTACCACTGACAACTTCAAATCCTGAGCTTAACTGTTAATGCACATATGCTGCTTGCTCGATCATTATCCAAAGAGACATAGAGATGTAATGAGGTCATGAGATATCTTTTATATTTGTGGTAGAGCTACTTAAAAAAGAATTCTTTAATTACAAAGCTGTTTTTGTAAGCCACCTAAAATAAGTTGGACTTTTACAATCATTTTCAACTGCAAACTTTTTTAGCTTAAATCAGAATTATTTAATTATGATACTAGTAAATATTTTGTAAAAAGTAATTTACATAAATGCAAAGTCTTCTGTAAAGTAAAGCCTTCTGTAATGTAAAGTCAACATTTTGCAAGTCTTTATATAGGTCACTTTTTATACTACATTTGAATTTTGAGTGATACTTACTTATGGTAAAATCAACTTGCTACTGTTTCAAATATAGTTAAATTAGAAAACTGCATCTTTATTAACTTCAATTTTTTATATTATCTTAAATGTAAAACTTTACATAGATTCATTTGAACACTATTTGTTAATCCACACTACTTAAATACTATTAATTTTTGTGTTTGATTCAAATGCAACATTGGAATATTTTCAATCTAATGAATCAAAGATTGTGTTGAAAAGATGAGAATATCATAGCTTCCTGAATTTTCAGTCAAATATACTCTTAAATTCAATTTCTAAAACTAATTTAATGATGATTTGAACCCTAAATTTGTTTCAAAAAAGTTTATCCATCTGATTTTGCTCCCAAATACTATTTATACAGATTTGGATTTGAAGTTTAATATAACAAAATAGTATTAAAAATTTACATTCACTTGTACTAATATACTTTTCAAAATATGCACAAATATATATCTATGAATATTGTAGTACAGAAAAATTAAATTTGCACAATTTTAATCCGACCACCTTCCCATGAAAAAATTTCCAAATTCATTTTCTGACTGACTTCTCTTTTGATTTCCAGTGCATTTTATAGGTAAAGTATATATTTCATGCATCAGTATTTTGTTCCACTTTGTAAATGTCATTATTCTTATCCTAGTATTAGGTAATGAAGAAGCTTGCAAAACATGATATGCTCTTGAGAACTTTATAAAAATGAAAAATAATAGGAACAGAAAAAAAATTACACATAAAATATCACAATTTTTTCAACTTGAATCTGAATCCAAGATTTACTTTTTTAAAATAACTAACTTGTGGACTAGAATTGTAGACTGATTTGAACATCCAGGATTCATTGTAAAAAAAATTGCTGTTCGTTAGCCAGGATAATGATTGAGCTTAGTAGCGTCCCAATGTATACAGCTTACGTGGCTTCAAAATTTTTTTTTTTAGACATTCAGCGATATTAGAACAATTTGTTTATAGAACAGTTTTGGTTGTACCTATTTAAAAGACACGTAAGTTACATAATTTGATCACATCTGATTGGTGCAATAAAATATCCTGCAAATGTATTTATTTCCACTACTAATTTACGAAAGTTTTAGATCAGCCTGTGATGTTTGACTTGCAGCAAGCTATTCACGTATGGCTCACATTATGGATTAGCTTCCAATACACTTACGATGAAGTGAATACACAAGGCATCGTGAAGTCACCGGTAAATGTTTTTCAGTTTTGCAATTGAATTAAAAAATGACAACAATCCAGGCATAATCTGAGATTCAACTGAAAGCTAGGCTAGGAACAAGAACCTTTTGATTTTTATTGATAGTTTTTGCTCGAGCAAGTCATTTTACCTCGACGATTTCAATACTATTTTTGTCTATAATGAATTGCCAATATTCAAATTTATATCGTGGCCCTGTTTGTTTTAGTGCAGCAACTTTAAAAGAGCAACTCATTAGTGACGAATGCCAGAGAATTACAAGCGTCGACTGTATTGCTACAACAATTTTATATTGGCAGCCAAATATATCATAATACCAAGCTGCATAGGAATCCGATAAATACCAATAGTTAATAGATTCAATATTCAACAATTTTAGTCGAAATTGGCTGAGAAAAAGTAAATAACAATCAAAAGGTATTTTTTTTATACATATATTTCTTGGATAATTATTGGTTTTAAACTTGGACTATAAATATTACAAACTTTTATGTGATTCATTTGAAGGAAACTGATACTGCAGCTATGCTCTCTAATTTTTTTCTTTTCAGTGAAATTCATAGAAAATTATAGCTAAAATCGATGCTTAAAAACTGTATGCTTGAAACCCAATCAACTCTTGGTTTCAATTGTTTCATTATTCCCACAATAATTTGTATGAATTTGATGATTTTTAACATCATCCATTTCAAAGTCTACTAATACTATTTATCACTATGAGTTGGGGTATTTGCTCTAGAACAGAATAATTTGTTATTGATAGTTTTGAATGTTATACATTCTAAGGGCTATACACCTCTGCCGTATGCCGATGTTCAGTATTGGACCCACCAAATGAACGAGCTAATTGATCAAGTCAGTGACCAAGATATTGAATTTTACATCCCCCAGTTGACCGGTAAGAATCAATAAAATTCAAAATAATAAATAATCCAAAATTATTCTTTTGGATATGATTTGTTGAGTTCAGTGATGGTGCAAATATAATCTTTCGACAAAAAAATATCTTGTTAAAAGAGTTCATATATATTAACTGAATATCAAATTGATGAGTAGTATGATTATTTCTTATACTGCCCCCCTTCCCCCCCAATGGCTCAAATAAATCATCATTGGAATACTTTTGAAATTTTGTTTCCTTTTGTTTTTATCAAATAAGTGGAATGATTCCCCTCTCCTCAAACTACAAGTGTTGAAATGTAACAGTTTTTTTCTATATTTTAGGCTTTGTATGCAAATTTTATTATATCGAACATTTGCTGTATTTCAAAATCTAATAGATTAGTGCACATATAATTCAGAAATTTGAACTATTGTTAATTTTTGTAATTTACTTCATAGCTGTATTGTTACGCCAAGATGTTCCTACTAGAAGTGATGAAGTAAGCCGAGCCGTGATCTCTAGCCTCGGATCTTTTCTAATCAACAAGGCATTGACTAATCACATGATAGCAATGCATATTGTTTGGCAACTACGTGCTGCACGAGTAGGTAAGACAGGTGTAGGTGCGTGGCGTAGTAGCCCAGCAGGAACTATTGGTACAGACTCAGAAAGAGCTCAAGAGTGGTTAGGAAGGATGGAAAATGCAGGATTACATGGGAGGAGATTGCCTAGGTAACAACTTATTCTATCATTGAACTAAGAAATATTGTTGGTTCAAGAATATTTGAAAAGTTGGAAAAAGGCCAAAAAATTTCTAGAAAAAATATGAAAAAAATTCATTATTTTTATGTATTCCGTTTTTTCTTTAGTATTTTCGTCTATTATTCGAATTTACTTAATTGTAGCTTTTTAAATCATCCCTCATAAAAAATTTCGTATTTTTAAGAATTTAGTTTTTTTTCAAATTTTATGACAACCTTAATTGCAAATTTAAAATTTCCTTTTTTGAGATTGTAAATCTGTCTTATAACTTAAAAATGTATTAAAGGAGATTGCCTATGTACAGTGTTAGGCGTGGGAAAGACTTAATTTTTTAATTTTTTTCTTTTGATGATTAAACTAAGAGCTATTTCAAAAATTTAAAGTTTTTAAAACAAATTATCAAAACTCTTTATTAGTGCAGTTCTATGTTTTCATCAATAGTTTCATTGAAAGCAGCTATTAAAACTAATTTTTAGTGCATTTCACTGAAATTTGGCTTTAAGTTTGTACGTAGAAATTTTTTTCATGTTGATCATAGGAAATGTATGTATATTCATGCACATATTTAAATGTTAAGGAAATGGCCCCTGATACCTTTGAGAGTGTAAAATCGATTGACAAACCTACTTAACTAATATGCGTTCATTTGTGAAATAGTTCTTATTAACAAAATAAAACAGTTTTTATTGGGAAAATTCAATACTTTTTTGTCAAAAGTTAATACTAGACAGATGGGTTCACATTTGTATCCAAAGGTCACTGTGATCCTTTACCCTTTGTAAAAATGGGTAATAGTGTAGGCATGAAATTTGTATAATCTTTGATTATTTCTGCGTTGATTCATTTTTATTTGAATAAATATTCAGAGTTATATGATTTTTTTGCATGTTAAATCCTTCTTTATGTTTGCAATCTGAATTTTCATGTACAGAGTCTAAATTTTATGGAACGATGAACTGCTAGTAAAAGATCTGTTGTTTAATGTTGCAGTTTGCCCAGTAAATACGCTTATCTTTCCTCTTTTGTTATCATATATATTTTCCTATCAAACTATTGATATAGCTGGTATTATACTCTACTTGGCCGTCACCTGCATTTACCTTACAAAATTTTCATAATCCTAGCATATTGCCTTTTCCAATTATTTTTAAAAATAGTGGAATATTTAGGAGTCATCCTGTATGATATGGGTAAAATTTAAATCAAATCATGATCTAAATCAATGTATAAATGAAAGATAAAACAATTCTCATAAAAAATGAATGTAACAGACTTTTATTCAAATATACTGGTTTTTAATCCATATTATTTAAAAAATCTCTATTTTAGGCAGTTGGAATCAAGGCGACAAGCTTTTTTTCGGGATAATATCAGATTTGTTGAGAGATTAGTCAACTTAAGTCGCTCGCTTACGTTGACTGATACAAAATATAGACTTGCAGAATTGCACCGGTAAGAAAAAACATACATATGCATATGTGATGCATGTAAGAGAAATTAAACTTCCCCATTGGAGTTAGTTTTCGAATGAAATCTAGCAAAAATTAAAAATAACTGACATATATATGTATGTTCTATCAAATGCAGTTCTCTGCTTATGGATTTTACTTGTGGTTGGCTGTTTTGCACCTAATGATATGCCTGACCGATGAAATTGCATCGAATTAGAACTGGTAGTAAAGCTTTTATATAGTTTGACTGTGAAAAGAATCCGATTGAGTTGTACAAGTACAATTCTTTATGATAATTCAATTCGTTTGATCCGTTTAGATTTTAAATATATTCGATATTGGAAGCATGCATGTTCTTGGTACAATCAGCAATGCTTTTTTGTATGCAGACACCTGGGAGATATTAATAGATGTCTATTACGGCGCATAGAAACTCGAGGAAGGGCTTTTGAAAATCCAAGTAAGCAAAACATGAATGTTTTTCTATATTTCAACAATGGAATGGTATCTTCAGCTCATGTGTACTCCCATATCCTGTGGTTATCCGAACTTCGTAAATAACTGCATCGCTAGGATACCCGTTTTTACGGTTATATGAACTGTATAATTACCAGTACTATGTGAATGCTCACATTAAATAAATCAAACTGATACTTGATTTGGATCAGTACCCGAACTGTGTGGATATCTGTATTGTTAATATACTAGAGATACTATAGGACTCAGACACAGGCTAATTTTGTTAACATAAAACATATATTTCAAATTCCTTTGTTATACAATGACGAATGTCAGCATAACTGTGGTTCATGGCAATGCTAATTTTATTTAAAAAAATTAATTTATTGCTTTATAAACTATACAGCTCAAGATTTTTGAAAATATGTTATCATGACTAAAGTTGATTCAAATTATTTTTATTGCATGTTTCCAAAGTGCGGATTTTTCTTAGATTTGCTATTTTTTGTATTGTATAAATGACTGTAGATATCATTGTGCACAAGTTTTTATTATGCTGGTACAAATGGTATTTATTACAGCAGGTTCGTATCTATGCATATATATTTAAATTTATAATATTTGCATATACGTATTTATTATTTTTTATTCATTTTTTTCTGAAAAAATGGAAAAATATGTCAATGCACCTTTAAAGTTATCCATTAGTCCGTAAAAAATAATCTGATTTTGAATATATATAACCGTATTTATTACATAGTAAAAGCGTTTTTCTGCATCAGTTGGGGGTGAATGGGCTTTAGATGATGCTGATTTCATATCCAGTAGACCTGATATGGTGAATTTTGCAATTGTTTTGCCGGTGAGAGCTATGAATCCTGGATGCAGTGAGAATATGTATGCACTGAGGGTGTTGCGTATCGTGAAAGAACTGAGTCATCCGCTACAAAGCAGAGAAAGAGTGCCATATATGGTCACTGCGGAAGTTTTACAGACATCTATCGGGTATGTTTTCTTTATATGTATATTTTTTATATATGTTTTTGCATGAGTTTATATATATATATATAGGTATGAGAGCCACAGATTATATTTGCAAGGAGATAGAGTAGGCATGTGCGTAAAAGATGTTATCGAACACCGGGAAGTTCCCGACGAACTCATGCACGAGCTCGAAACAATTGAATCCGAAACGGAGCATTATGATTCATCGATAATGGACCAATTAGTAGGCTCAGATAAAGAAGACGAGGCTTTTTTTTCGAAAGCATTTAGTCACTACCACAACTGGAGCAATGTATACATGGAAAAAACAAAACAGATTTTGCATAATGTAAGTCATTTATTTAGATTTTTCACTTCTCGATAAAGAATAGTTTTTTTTCAATTGCAAGAAAATTATATCAGGTCTGCTTATTGCACTCTAAGCAATTAACAATTGCACCTAAATAAGTATTGATGTTCTTGAAATGTAAAATAGTGTCATTTGATTCGTTAAATGCAAAGAACGTTTGGTTAGTTGTTTTCAAAAAATCAAATATCATTTTTTCAGATTAAAATTTTGCAATAGATTTATTTTCATGCCTACGTAACATTTTTTCCTTTAAAAATACCCGATGGTAAATGTAAAATATAGAGCCACCTAGGGTCATATATTTCTCTGATTTTACCTTAAGATAAGTATTACAATATAAAAGTACCGTTATAGCATTACAACGATATTAAGCTAATCTAGCTACCTAAAACCGTTAATAACTGTAAATTTTGCTGCATTTATATTATATCTTTTGGTATTGTAATTAAATCACTTGAAAAGGACTTTTTTAAATGTTTAATGTCAGTTATAAGTGAATGAATACAGTGAAAAATGATCATATTCTTCATTTTTATTGTTGTTTCATGGGGTCATATTACCCAGTTTCATGTAATTCTTAGGTCTTTGCAAGTGCAGACGAATCTCGAATTAAAATGTTGCGGTCGTCTAGCCCATTTGGTCATTTGAAAGGATGGAAACTTACCACATTCATTGTAAAAGCAGGAGATGATGTCAGACAAGAGGCATTAGCCATGCAGGTATACATATATGTATGTTTGTACTTAATGATATATATTGTAAGTTGAAGTTTATGGGCAGACTCTTAATTTATAGGTTTTTTGTCAACCCGCCTTGCTTGAACCATTTCTTAAATACTTTTGGAATTATACTTTTGAACTTACGTGACTCGTTGGACGAGTACAGGAATGGGTACAGATTCTAATACAAATATATGTAATAGGTTTTGGTCGTCAATGATTTACCACTATATATATATGTAGTGGTAAATCTGGAGGTGATTATATGCGTATTATATAGTAATTTCTAAATTTTGCAGGTATGCATGTGTGCACACAAAGAAATTGTTAATACATTTCAAACTAAACAAAATATATGCATATGTTATGTATTATATTGATTGAACAGTTTTTCCTATAGTTAGATTGTCTTTATAAATTAGGTGATAAGTTTAATTGACAAAATTTGGAAGAAGGAAGGATTGGATCTGTGGCTGAGACCTTATGCTATAGTATGTGTGGGACATGAATCTGGACTAGTAGAATGTCTTACAGATGCCAAGTCCGTCGATGAAATCAAAAAGAAAACTCCGGAATACACTACCATGCAGGTAAACTACTAGTATGTACTATCATATGAATATACTATGTAGTATAATTCAGATGTGCTTCAAGAATTGTAGCGTCAAAGGCAACTTTTTATCCCCCCTTGTCCTTAGTTCTGGACATGACTGGATCAGCAGTCACTCAATGATTCTTTATTCAATGAAGTACTCTACATCTTTGCTAGAGTTAATTGCATCATGTACATGAACCAGCATTGAAACTTTAGGTTATTTCTATTTGTGGTACAAATTTGTTAAGTATTTTGTGTGCATTTTTTAAGGTGAGGAATACAGTACATTTAGTCCTTTTCAGAAAATTTACAAGTAATAAATACAATTTTTGATAAAGAAAAAGTGTAAAAAATTTCAATTTATAGGTTAAATAAATGAAATTTCAGTCCAAGTTTATCTTGGATTAGAAATGATGAATCTAATTTATATCATCATTTATCAGGTTTTTAGTAAGTTCGTAAGGCTTTACAAATTTTTGAATACATATGATATTCATGAATCATTTATCTATATATTTGTCACTTTTTCATGACTGTATGATCAAGTTTGAAAGAATAGCTATTACTCAGGACATTTATCGGAAATTCTCTAAGAGTATTGAAGATATAAAATTTTACACTGAAATTGAAATAAGTTTACAAATTCATTAATTTTTTCTGTGGAAATATCATCGTATGTATTGCATACTGGTAATTGTTTAAAGGACTACTTTGAGAGACTTTACATGGGGCCAGGATCTGGCTTGTTCGAAAGGGCACAGAATAATTTTATTCGCTCACTAGCGGGTTACTGTATCGTGACATACTTACTTCAAGTAAAGGATCGTCATAATGCTAATATCATGTTGGATACTAGAGGACATATTATTCATATTGATTTTGGGTTTATCTTGGGTAATAGCCCAGGATTATGGACACACGAGACTGCACCATTTAAACTTACCCAGGTTTGTGTGCGCATGTGTTTTTATGATGCTGAAAAATTTTGAGCGATGAAAATTTTACTTGAAGATTTTTTCGATAGATAAAATTGACCAATGGCCATTGCAAAGTCTTTATCAATTGCCTATGCAGAAGTCTTACCAACTATTTTTGAAAATGCTATCTATAGTTTTTCTTAATTTAAGAATATTTTCAAAAAAGTTTATTTTATTTCAAGAATATTATCGAAAAAGTTTATCTCATTTCAAGAATACTTTCAGTAATATTAATACGCATCAGCAGTTTCTTACATCAACTTGAAATTCAGAAAAAATTGCAAATTTTTTGTACTTTTGAAAGTACTACTTGTACGTTGGTATTTTTTATGTCATTACCACAGTGTAAATTTTTTCGTAGCATATATATATATATGTATCAATGGTTAAAACATGCGCACTCAAGGGTATTCATACTACCTCGGGGTTTCAATTTGACAATGAAATGTTCAGCTTTCATGAGATGTAAGTTGCTGGGCCGGATAAAGCAAACGCTCGAATAACATCATCACCATCATAGAAAATAAGAACAAAAAAAATAAACTAATGCTTTTCAAATTTTTACATTATGTTATTCACCTGTAAGTTGGCTAGCCGATACGCTTGCTTTGATATAATTTTTTCGTCCAGTATTTGAATTTAAATGAAATGATCATGCAGATTTCTCAATGTTCTTATGGTTGGAATATTTTATAACGTATCTGTGCTTTAATAGGATTATATTGACATCATTGGAGGACAGAGTAGTCGAAACTGGATAAAATTTCAAGAACTTTTTTTGGCTGGATTCAGAGCTGTTCAAAAAAATATAAATGATATTGCCTCTTTGGTTCAGGTATTCGTTTCGAAACATGAATAAAAACCACTCTTGAATTAAATCTTAAACTATTTTGGTAAATTTAGTCTTTCAATTTTATTACAGTTAATACTTTTTATTCAAGTTGAAAAAATATGATGATTTCAGAAGGATTAATCTTGTATCAAGGCTGATAGATGGTAAAAGTCTAGTTCATATTGTATCTTTGATCATCTTTGTATTACTTTTGAGATTATTCTACAGAAAACTGTGTAAACCACGTATATGTTGAGTTCTTTTATCATGTACTCAAAAATACTATAAAAGTACTTTAACTGTAGCAGTATTTGATTACTCTAGGCTAATGCAAGTGAAACCACTGAAATATTTTGTTTCTAGTATATTGCTTAGTTACTAATACTATGAAAACTACTGCAAAAATTGATTATTTAATTGCTTCATTGCTGTTAAAACCATGGCTCAAAGTTAGTGCAATAATAGTATCGGGCATTGATTATTATTGTACAAATATGCTGCTTTAGTAATACTACAATTTTTATCCTTCCTCAATGTTTTGTCTTTGGAATGATATAATTGCGATAGCAAGTCAAATTATAACTATACGTTTCTTTATAAATCTCTGAAAACCATTAAAATTACATGTTTTTATTTTCAGTAGAAAACTGATTTGTTAGTTCTTAAATAATACGTGAATCATTAGAACAATACTTTGTCTAGGTAATGCTTCCACCTAATGATAGAAGGGCACTTTTGGAAATTATTAAATTGAAAAAAAGACTCATGGGATTTCAGGTAACTAAATTAAAAATATGTATATATTAATAATACGGCTTATCAACTGTTTTAACAAATAAATGCACCTATTCCCTCAAATACTACAACTATCGCATTAGGCAAAATTTTTAGATTGTAGCCCGGTAAGAACACATCTGTGATATAGCAGTGAATTACAAGGACAAATAAATAATGTTGATGAGCGTTGAAAGAAGGATTAATGCTAATAAATTTATTGAGAAACAGTTGAAGTGAAAATCTATTTTCTGGGTAGTTCTTACCTCGAATATTACGCTTATTTTTTGTATAAAACTTTCTTATGAATTTGATTCTGAAGGATTTGGTCTTCTGTAAGATACAATGCTGTAAAATTCCAAAAGATATATTCAAATAAAATATGAACTTACTATATGTACTTGCTGAGCTTGTAAAGCTATGCTTATTTGCTCAATCGGCACTAAAATATATTAATTAGACCCAGACTCATTCAAATAATGGGTACGAATTCAATGATTCAAGCTTTAAAAAACAATTTCCGCAAGTCTTTTGTCTCGTAATAACTTACTATTGAATGGAAATATCTGAAAAGTAATATTCTAGAGACCTTTGTTCGATTTGATAGAGATCATATTTGCCAGTTTACCCCGAACGTAGCACTATACTTATTCAATCTTTATTGTAAATTTTTAAGCATTTTTATCTGAATTCGAAAATGCCGTTCCACTTGGGCTACAGTATCATAGTGTTACTTTTGAAAAGTAACACCTAGATGTTACGCAAATCAAGACTCAGTAAGTTGTACATATTTACTCAAATACACTGCCCTGGGTATTATTCGAAGAAAATATCTCATGTATTTGAGTATAACACATTATATTTGATGAACAAATTGCATTTTTCAATATTTATCAGTGAATGTTCCTTGTAGCTGGGATTGAATTTTAAGAATAATTTCTAGCCCAAAAGACTCATAATTTTTAAATATTTTGTTTTGAGAATTTTAAATATGAAGCACAGCTTTTATAAAGTTCTAAATGAACTGATAAATAGCATAACTGTACATTAAAAATTCATATGCCAATAGAAATGCTCTATCAGAATTATTCTATTTTATGCAACCAATCAAAATGGAGAGGCCGTATGCTTTGATAGATTAATTATGAATTGTACGTGGTGAATCATTTTCAAAGTACTTCAGTTTTAATATACAATTCCCTATGTTTCAGAGCGATGACGACATACTGGGGCTGATAAGGAATAGTGCAAATAGCCTTAAGACGTGGCAATACGATTATATTCAATCGTTACAAAATGGTATTGCAATGTAGCATGCCATGTTTTTTTGCAAAACTCAAGAAAAGTATGATTTTTTTCATTTGTACTTTTACGGACAAGGAAAATATGAATGTATCAAATTTTTCTGATGTCATTTAGGAAATCGGCACTGATATTAATTTTCTGTTGTACGATTCGGTGAAGGGCTGCATTCATTGCTAGGTAGATGTTGAGGATACTATATGAAATGATCACTGAATCTATTTCAATTATATTTAAATTTACCGAAAGGCCTTTATATATTATATTATTTTGAAATATTACGAAGGTAAACTGTAAATTTTGACTTGATGAACAAGTAAAGCAAGCGATTCTCGGGGTTCTGATGATGTGTAAGCATAAATTTTTTTACTTTCAGAGTTATGATAACAGTTCCAAGTAATTATGAGAGGCAAGATATCCGATAACATTCAACTAACAATGAACTAGATATCTATCTTGACCCCTGAATTATGTTGCAAATGAAAGGACTCTTTAAGGATATGAAAATACATAAAAGAAACTTTTCTCAAGTTTTTATAAGCAATGTTTAGTTTGACCATTCGTTTGGGACGAAAGTCCGGGGTCAAGGTAGAAAAGCTGCAATGAGAACTCTGCCCCCTAAAAAATACTTTACAGCACTGGAAAATGTGCAATTTTATAAATGTATTAATGAATATGAGGAGTAATGACCAGACTAATTCATATCGTCCTGAATTATGATAAATAACAAGTACTAGTTCAAACAGGGATCTGCTGCATAATATGCTTATACTAGCTCTTCTACTCGCATCAGTTTTCTATTGGAAGTGTAATCCTCTGGAAGCAATGCTAAAATTTGTGGGTAGTGGGTCATATATGTCGCTGCTCTTGTAGATTTGGTACTGGTACTGTAAATCTAATGTAATGGTTATTCTGGATTAGAGTTATCTGTAGCAGTATAAATATAAAATTCATTTATTATCTTGAAAGGTAATTAAACTCTTCTTGTCGCATTGAAGTATCCGCATATGTAACATACTCATTTATAATCTTTTCATGAATGGTTAACTGCTCTCAATGTTTGTAGATATTTACTTTATTTAATCTCCACTTTTTTTAATTTACTAATGAAGTCAGTAAAAAATCTTGCTGATATTTTTACTTGAAAAGGACGTCATCATGACAGAAGCAGGCTCGGAAAAGAAAAATAAACGATTCAAATATTTCTCAAGGAGAATTTTCGATTTTTAAAGAATATGCTTATACTTTACTCATAATTGAACAAAGCTGTCCTGATTTAGTTTTTTGAAATTTTGTGAACGAAATAATACTTAACTTTAATAGCGTTAGCATTCTTTTGTTGGTAATAAGTGCTAACAATCAGTAAAAACAACTGAATTCGTTCAGTACGATCCTAGTACATGAATGATTTGAAAATGAACAGATTAATTAGGAAAGTTATTTTACATCTTAATCATTTCTGAATGATTCTAAATGGAAAATATCTTTTATGCACCCACTTAGCCCCAGATCACATGATGGAACAGGCAACATCGGCAACAGGAGTCTTAACTTTAGTTTTCGGGCCGATGCTGAACCCAAACCCTAAAAAACTGACGCTCACGCCATCAACACCAACGGATATGCCAGTATCAACTTGGACACCGACCCCAATACTAAGGCCGGACATTGAAGCCTCAGCACGACATAGTTCAGCCGATGCGATTGCACTGGCACCACCAAAGCCATAGTGGATGCCAGCAGAGGCACTGCCTACACGGGCGCCCGCCTGAAAGATACTTGCATGAGCTGAACATTCGGCCACAGATGCTGAGGCAAAGGCAACTCCGCTGCATCGATTAGTGTAGGTGCCCGACCTTGCTAATAGTACATCTGCGCATGCATCAGGTTCTCGATCGAAGTTTTCAATTAAAGATTCAATTATATTACCAGCATTTCCCTGCGCTCGGTAATTTTTGCTAAGTTCGCGACGAGATGTTGGAATCTCTGGTTTGATGTGTTCATACAGAATGGATCTGGCAATTTCTTTTGATGTTTTTGGATAAACCGTGTGTGAGTATTAAGGAGTGAGCGTTTGCTTCAGTATTGAATCACTCGAATTGCCGTCATAAATAGTTTCAACGCGAACTTTTTTTTTATAGGCTGGAATACTTGCCTCAACCCTGATGCTCATTTGTTCCTCCCAGTTTGTGGGATTTATATTCTGTTTCTTTTCTGTCACGAATATTTGTGCTTATGTTTTTATGTTTTTTTTACCACTCCTTTGCAATGTGTACACAGCTTTTTGGTTATGGCGAGTGATCCCTTTGCTTTCGAGTTGAGGAGGACTTGAGGACAGTATCTAGTTAAGTACGTGGCCAAAAAATCTTATAGAAATTTCCGCTAGTTTCCTTCAGAAATTTAAAATTTGAATTTCAAAAAGTCCATAAAATACACCCAGGAGTTAATAGTAGGATTACGGTACTCGGAAGTTGTGGGATTATGAAATCTGCGTGCAGAAATATCTTTTTAGGCTGCAAGGTGCAAATTGAAATACACCTAATTCAGAGATCTACTCATACATTTGCAACCATATTTTTTTATCACACGAACTTTCTGATGTCAATACCTACAATTAAAAAAAAATATATATATATACTACTTTCAGAGAAATGCAATAATGAAGTGACAGCAAACTATAAATATGCTTGCATTTAAGAACTGCATCGGTGTTTTAGAAAAGAAAGCATTAGAAAAAGTATAAACGCATCTCTTACTTTCAACAAAACAAGTATTGTAGGATTTGGGAATCAGATACAGTAACACGGATCAATCTCAAACATTATCAGGAGCGTGTTGTCAAACGGACGAATAAGAAAAAGGTTAAACGAACAAGACGAGATTATTGCCCAAACAAGGACAAAATTCTGAGTTACCAGGATAAACTACAGCAGGAAACAAAAAAAAATCAACAGGAAACACGTATTATTAAGTTGTTGTTTCCGCCACTGAAGCGGAAACAACATAATGCAAATAAACTACACGAATTAAGTCGAATTATACATGGCACCGGACTACTACTATTACTACTCTCAATGTAGTACTTATTATGAATATTACTACAAAATATACAGCAATGCACTTATCCTAGTATTAGAGCATCTTGAACCATTGCTTGATTCAAACCCGTGCGACTATAACCGCTTAAGTCCTAACAAACATCTCTTTTTTGTAAGATAAAGACTTAAATCAACAAATGAAGTGCATGTTTCCTTCAGCAAGACAGACAACGTTATGGATTTAAAGTGTATGCAATAAAAAGAAATGAAGAACTGCAGGATAACACGTGTGTGCTGGAGAGTTAAAAAAAAGCAAATTGAAATAAACTACACAACTGTTAGGAACTGATTTGTACACCGTACTTTCTATTCAAAGATGTGAGTTATAGCTTGACGAATTTGTTTATATTCGAGTTAAGTTGTTAGCATGTCATGTAACGTGTTGATGAGATTCACTCTTGGCAACACGATGGAATTAGTCTAATATACTACTATACAATACTTTGATGTTCTTGTTTATTTTGGAAGTACAATAGTGTATCGAAGGATTCTAACAACAACAAAGCATAATATATGATTCTATGTATTAAACAAAACTGAATTCTTGAACCAATAACTGGGAAGTAATGAACATGCCATGACCATATGATAAAGATCATTTCTTGACCTTTAGTACTTAACTGAATTATTAGTTTCTGCATCAGTTCATTTCAAGATGATCATAAATCAAGACATAACCAATACCATCATATACAGAGCTAAAGATTAGACTATATCATGATTCATGAAAGGCAAATACATTCATGAGGTAACGATTCTCAACTCTTTTGCATGAGCGAAAATTAATTAGTAATAGAAGCACAGACAGATTATATCCTGCACACAAATATGTTCAGTTACATTATATGGATTTTTGGCAACATTTTTAATGCAAGTATACAAAGCAGCATGCTAGTGATAACATATTCATGTAGCTAATTTCTGTGACAGTATATGTATATATCAGCATATACATAAAACTTTTATCTGTATCAGTGCATATGACCACAGCATTAGCTATGTATAGTAACCTAGAGAGTATACTAAAGTTTATAATAGATTAGCCAATGCCCAAAAATCTTTAATAAATTATTTGTTATTAATGTAAATTGAAATACAATTAAATTCAAAAATGTAGAATCTCTCATGAAGTAAAACTTGCACACAATTCTTTTTAATACCGTTCCAAGCAGAAGAATATCAAAGTATTATTAAATCTCATGAAATATTATAAAATTCGTAAGTTTTTAGACAACATTATCTCTATAAAATTCATTACTTGATTGTTGTTTGCTAAACCATAAATTTAATTCAAGTATTATTGTCAGATTTTGTACAACTATAACTTTGAAAATTTCCTTAAAAGTAATGTTCAATTTAAAATTTGGCAGTTGATATACTTTTGTCCAAGTTAGAATGGTATACAAAATGAGAAAAGAAAACAATGAAGCAAAAAAATATGTAAGCAGTTGATTCCATTTTTAATCAGTTTTTTCAACATTTAGTAAACTGTCCACTTTGGAAGTTTTTGAACTATTAAACGTTACTCCTTAACCATACTTTTGCAAATGTAACAAGTGTGCACAACAAAAATTTGAAATAAGCTGAACAGGAAACAAGGACTTAAAGCCAAGACCAATCTGTAAGTGAAGTTAAAAAAGTTAAAACAGAAGCAACAAGAACAAACTAGGTAGGAATAAGAATAAATTGAGAATGCACAGTACTATTAAGTTGTTTTTGCTACTGAAGTAGAAACTCAAATGTAAAATCTTAATTATAGTTTTCAACCAAAAAATCAATTGGCTTAGACTAATATCACACAAACAAATACACAAAATGCAACTCTTAACAATAATCGATCGAGCATTAATAAAACAAATCAGTTCCTAAGAGTTAGCAATTACAGCATATGGACTTAGTTTGAAATGTCCAGTAGCATGAAGAAATTTTAAAATTGTGCAAGTATTGTCATCTTTTAGGATTGTATCAGTAGAGGACAGTAGCATATACCTCAACAGAAAGTTTGCCCCATCTTTTTCACAACTCGTGATAAATAGCTTGATACTACGGATATTGGTACCTTGTGTGACATCAATACCAACCTTCCCAATTTTTTAGAAACTAGGAACAAACGTTCAAAAAAGCAAAGAAACTGAAACTACTCCAGGATTAGTCATTTTAACTTTCTCAACAACATTTCAATGCATCTAGATAAAAACTTCAGCAAATATAGAGTGGTCATCATGATTTTTTTGTCAATAAACTTTGTAAGTTTTTAGCTGCTAACTATAGCACAGTGCTTTCATCATATTTTGTTGTTTTATTCAAATATTCAGCAATATACTTTTCTATGTAATTCTGTTCTGGCATTAATGTAAGATGTATGGATACAATGATATAACTGTACATAAGCCATATTTTTAACTTTATTAATCATTATTGTGAGCTTAAACTTGCATTTATACTGCAGCATTTTCATTTGATCTTGGTGCTTACATAAATCTTCCCATTTTTGTTATATTTATCATTTTCAAATAGACATTAATAGCAAACAAGTTCATTTTTCTGTTTTTAAGTTTGTAAAAATTTAATTCTGAATATAGCAAAACATGAATACTTAAAGGCAAGTATGATTATTTACTTACCTCTAGAAACTCAAATATTAAAAAAATTCGTTACCTTTTTAAAATATCATTTTACTATTTATTTCATGAAGAGCTTGAAAGTATTCCAAAGTTAAAAATGTTGCATTTAAGATACTGAACATACTGTTAGGAATTAACCGGTTAACAGTTAATCATATTTTTATGTTAGCTGCATCATTATTTTTGTTGAAGATTCTCAATTTAAGAATTCTCACTGCTAACATGATGTTTTCACTTTAGCCAATGAAATAGTGCCACAGTGCAATTGATACTGGTCCATCATACAATTGAATATTTGTCTATCTTGCATTACTAGAGTTCACTTCTAGCAATGCAGTAATATATATTGTATTACTTATTTCTAAATGTTTATTTATATTACACATACTCAGATTGTCATAAAAATATGAAAAAGTATATAAACCTTTATCACTACAGCATGCAACATACAAAATGGTATCCAGTTAAATGATAAAATCACAAGTTTGAAATTCAAATTCTTTATTCTCAAAATAACATGGTAATAAATGATTAATTTGCAATAAATTGCCGATTAAGCAGTAGCAGCTTGAAACATTCAGATTTCAATGTGCTTTTGTTAAGAGGAAGGAGGAGATGATACAATTATATAATATATTAATTGGTACCTAAGGTGGGGTGAATGCCAATTTAGGCAGAGAGAAAACAGCAGATGCAAAAAGATTTAATAAAATACAAAAGTTTTTTTAAACTCATGAAGAATGAACAGAAAAACAATACTGAACGAATACACATGTCCCCGCTAGCTCCTACGGTATACCCTTTTTAAGTACCCTTGAAACTGGCTCTCCGGTGAATCTTGCTGCATCTTGCTGCATCTTGCTGCATCTCACAGCATCTTCTAGTCCATAAACAAATGCAATAACTTCCATATGTATTATTGTGGCAATTGTAGAATTATTTGTGTAATTCCAAGAAATTGTCTTTGGCGGAAATAAAGCGGATTAATCGATAAAAGGGCCAATTCCAACGGAATTATAGCTCTGATGACTGGTTCAGAATAATATTCAGTCAGTTGAAGCAGAGTTTGAAGTTGGTAAATAAGAGTTTCAAGGGAGCATGATGAAAATAGAATCATTCTTTTGTAGGTTAAACTGGTTGTAGAAAATAATCCAAGAAGTTTCCAAGTAACCATAAGAAAGATGACACATGGTAATTTGTAGAGTAGATGCACAAATGATTTCATAAAGGATTGTGGCAAAGGTATATACATAAAGGGTTGGGTATATAAGGTGCAAATTTGATAAAAGACGTAAATAGGTAAAAGGGGCGAAAATTATAGAAAAGGTGAAATATAGGTGAATAAAGACGAATATTAGTAAATATAGCCAAATGGTTATGCCGGAATGACTTAAAGAGATAGCAGGACTGGCAAATATCCTGACAGCTTTCTTGAGCATATTTCACAATTTCTCTACAGAACTATCTTTTTTACATTCATGTTTCTTTCTTTTCAACTAAGTACTTCAGCATTGTGTCAAGACTTGCAAAAGAAGAAAAAGGATTAAAGAAACAAGAACAGAACAAGGAAGATGGATAACAGCAAGAAAGAGAACAAGAGAAATAAAGGAATGCAACTGTATTTACTTTGTAAGTCAGTTACAAGATGTGTATATATGTGTATATGTTTCTACTAATGACAGGAAAACATGATGAAATATAAATGAACAGTTGATGACTAGTTTGAACATGATGACTAGCCTCATTCCCATTGGGTGATTTGTGGAAAATCATTAAGAATAAGAACAAATTTCTGTTGGCTGCTTTTGTGAAGAGTCACCAAAATGTATGAAGCAGAACATAAAGTATAGGATATTCTGGAACATGCGGATCTAAGGCATAGTTGTAGTCCTAACACATTGAGTCTCTTTGCCATTTTTTTTATAAATATTGCATGTAGACATGAAAGGATACATTCTGAACAGTAATTACTAGCTCTCTTTACGTATGAAAATTAAGTCCTTGATAATATTGCCTTTGATAGACATGTAAAGATTTATTTCTATTATTGCTGTTATTGCTACTCAAGGTTGTGATCTGTGACCTAATTCAGTACCAACATTGTAACTACAAAAACTGCACTAACTAGCGATGTTACTAGAAATGCAACAATCAAAACGCCAGGAAAAAATGGACAAGAATCAGTAGAGATATATTGCATTTAGTACTTTGCATCGATAGAAGTGAGGATATTCTATCAACAACAAAGTACATGCAGTCTAATCATTCAGAATATGTGACTTTTTACAGTATAGGAGTACACTTCATATTTTTTATCCTACAAAAGTGATCTTTCCAACAATATCCACATCTTTAATGTCTACACCGTATTTCATCATTCTACAAAGTATTTTATCGGTGTTTTCCAAACTGACATCTTTAAACATCTGACAGAGTAACCCCATAATTCAATCTGGCCAATCTGTGCTTGATATTTGTTAATTAATAAAAACATCTCTCACTCTTTTTTGTTTTCACTCCAATTACTCTGCTACTGGGCAGAGTAACATTGTTATTCCAGAGAAGCTTCCTTCTTGCATACACTCATATAATACATTCTAATTGTACAATTTTATTTAGTTTGTTGTAGTTGTCTTGTTTGTTTTGCACATTGCTCTCCTGTTCTTTTCACATGACTATCCTTGAACTTCTATTTGTGTGACTCTCCTCTTATCTTGAAATTGTACAAATTTTCTTGAACTGTACTGTGGCTACAAACAGAGTTAGTGCATTAGGAAGTTAATTCTAAACAGATATTTACCAACAGTTTGTCTACACAATTTTTTATTTAAGGGAGTATTCTAAAAAAACATTTCATTATTTTGGTCCTATTTGAATAGTTCCCACTCTCCCAGATGGTTTCTTTTTAAACTTCCTTGTTTCTCTTCAACTGCTTCATAGTGGTATGCTTCCATGGTGGTAAGCTTCCATGGTGGTAAGCTTCCATGGTATGTGTAGAATAAATTCCTTTCATGTTCTAATTAAATATACTACCTTGTTTTTTCTTTGTGCTGCCTTGTGCCATGACTTGTATCACAATACATTGTATACTTCTTGTCTTTTTTTATTATTTTAACAATACAAACAGTCAAATTACATAAAAAAGAACAACTTCTAGTCTTAAATCAGTAGTTTAGAACTAGAGAAAAGTTATTATGGGAATAATTTCAATCTCTGAAACTTTTTTTCTTGTATTATGAACTAATACTGAATTACAGCAATGCTGATACTGATGGAAGTTTTGGGTTCTATAACAAAAACACAAAAAATTCATACTGAAGTGTTTAAATATTTAATATATGATTAAACTTTACAGTACAGTAATGAAAAAAATAGAGTAGAAAATATGTATGTATTAGCTTACATTTGATGCATAAACATCATTGGCCAACTGGTTATTGAGTTCAGTCCTGCTATTATCTTCAACAAATGCAGCTTGCATACAGACAGCTGTTTTTAAAATTCTGCACCAAACTAGTTTATAAATACTGTATATCACCTGGTTCTTCAGAACTGCAAGTGTGAATGGTAAAGTTACTCATGTCATTTGTGTTTGAATACAATTTGGTTGCAGGACACTTCTTGAGTGTCAGGATCTAATATGTTGCCGTGCGATTTGTTATGGAACTGTGATTATTTTATAAAATGCTGATTTGTGTACAATTCTTTCAAAGAATTGTGCTCATAATATCTTTTGTGATGTGTTGCAAGATTCATTCTTGGCAACACATGAAGTAGGATCAAATATACTAAATTAAGCGTGTATTTCTCTTGTGTTTTTGGTTTACCTTGTGTTGCTGATTATATATGTGAGATTTGGGAATTGGATCCTTACATTGAGTTCCTTCTCATGAAAAACTTGTCACAAATATCTAATGTCTCTCACTGTAATATTCAGATTATTCCATGGGATATTAAACTAGAACATCAAAGTACTTCTACTCTAGCAGAAATTTTTCAATAGACGTATAATTTAAATTGACAGTACAAGATAACTTAAAGAAACATAATACAATTTTATAGTAGGTGAGAAATATAGAACAATGTTCTAGTAGGAAATTAGTATTTCTAAATTTTAAAATTATAAGGATAAAAAACTGCTTTTGTTCCTATTCTTGGAAAATATTGAGATTTTCAAGGCATTTGAAACTAAAATTTTTTTAATGCCAGTGAATAGAAGCTTATAAGCACTTTTGAATGTACATAACTAATGTTTAAAGAATACTTTGGATATATTGAAAAAAACTGAATTAATTTGCTTTATCAAAAGTTCTCTGTATTCAAAAATCTCAAACTGAACTTCATACAATACGAATTTTGTGTTAGTTCATTAAAGTAATAATCAATTTAAAAACGAATTTATTGCATCTAAGGTTTATGGTAGATTATTTGGACTTAATACATTCTGCTTCATGCACAAGTTTTCACATTTATACCAATCATTTATTTTTCAACTGAGCAGACAAAAATACCTACTTGAATAGATCTCAATGGGACATTTGCAAGCTTTATTTGATAGATATATACTATGAATAATTAACTACTCTCAACTTTGATGTTAATTTTTTGCTGCAGCATAGCCTGAAATAATTATTGAATTATTACCAACGATGCAAAGATTGCTTCATTACTTGACTAGAAAGGAATATTTTATTATCAGGCACTTGGCATATCACGCTTTGTGCAGACTTCAAACGTACAGCTTTCTATAATTTATAAAATCATCAGAACAAAATCCAAATAGGCAAAGATGAGAATTTTTTTAATTGCCTAAAATTATTTTAACGGTTTATCCAAGGTACAGAATTTTTTGATCTGCATTTCAATTTATGCATTTCAATTTATGCATTTCAGCCTGAAACGATTTTTTGCGTAGATTTTATGATCCCCACACATTCCGAAAGTCATCGTAATCCTACTATAACTCCGAGGCAGTAGGTGTATTGTAATTAGTTTACCTGAAAACAAAATCACCTGGTTACTGCTAGTAGCAATAAAAAAGTATCACAAACTTTCCAAATTTGTTCAGAAAGTGATCGATATTTTTTACTTTGCATATCTTTCACCCTTTTCTAGGTTTCACTCCCTACTTAATAAATAGGGGTAAAAAGAATTTATTCTTAGTGTTCATCATTTCTAGTTTTGTTAATTTAATTGAAGTGCATGTTTGGAATCTGATTGTGATTGAAAAGCCCTTTTAATTTATACAATGACCTTTAAAATTCACATCAGTTCTTTACTATGAAAGTGAACGGACTAAGAATATTATGAAAAGTTCATGGATTTGTAATAGCTCCATTTAGAAAAATTCTTTAGATTAAAAGTCTCAAAGGTTATAAATAATAGATATTCTTTCAAAATCAGTCAAATAAAATTTAGACACGTTTAAAGAAAATTCAAAATCCAAGTGTGCAAGAAATTTTTCATGTGCATATTATATTCGAGATGCCTTTTTACACTCCTAAGTGCTACACTCTACCTCAACAAAAGATCAAACATCATTCAAATAATAGGATACGTGGAAGTTCATTTTTATGCAATGTTTATGCACATCAGATGAACCGATTTAACCATGCAACTAAGATATATCTTGTTAGCATGTTATATGCTCCTCCAAAATCAAGTACATGCAAACATGTGGCCTTAGAGAGGCATACCAGCCATCTCTTCCAGCTTCCTATGTTTTGCCTTAAACATTTTCGGCGTTAAGCCATTAAAAGCTTCCAGTTTTCGCGCAACTTTATTCCATTTCTTTGCTTCAATGAATTTGCCAGCGTTAGAACAAGCTCCCCAAGCTTGAAGTGCGCACAACACAAGAATAGGACTTAAGAACGCTTTCTCAGGAATGGATTCTTCTACAGAAAGCAATTTTTCGGGATTTACATTGCAGAGTTGAAATAGCTCTTCCTGAATTTTAATGGCATTCTCATAATCATTGAGCATACCGTACAACGATCCTACAGCTGACAACGGAACCCATAACTTCAATAGCAATTCAAATCTCCCAACTGAGTGATACGCTTTCTTAATTCGAGCAACTAGTCGATTGGCAAGTGGCAGGATTGATACTTCTTGTCGCCTTACTTTCGGTAGCACCTCATTTTCAAATTTAGAAATCAGCTCCATTACCTCAAATGGGTCATCTTTATCTTCTTGACAAAGCAAACACGAGCAGCAAAAACCGAACTTTGCAAGCTTTTCCTTGCGCTCTGAATACTTAAGGTGTGAATCAATGTACCCGATGGTTATTTCGCTTCCTTTCAGTATTTTTCTATTGGCAAATATCAACATTACATCTCCAATAAAGCTTCTTGTTGCATTTGGCAAGCAGCTATGGTTGAAATACGATGGTAATAACCAGAGCCCAGAATTATCATCATCCTCTAATTCACCAGGTGCAAGTCGAGTTGGATTGGTAGTTCTAATCAACATTGTTTTATCCTTTTTAAAGGCATTTAAGCAGCAAATACGGTCGATGAGTTCAATATCAACAAAGCAATTGTCAATGACATCCTTATCTGAACCAGACCAGAGCTGGTACAAAGATTTTGTAAGTGATGGAGTATTGTACACTTTATGTGCTATCCTGTTAATCAACTGTACTTGAATCGGGCTATTTATAAACTTAGAATGAAAATTATTCTGAACAATATGAGTAGATAGCTCAGAGTGATATGAAATTTCAAAAGCCTTGCATGCCATGATCATTTTTCCAGGTTCAATGTCACTTGTAGCAAAAAATCCTCGCCCCTTGCCAGTGCTATTTAAAATTTCGATAGGACCGATGTAATCAGCATGATCAAGCCGCAAACTTGGTTTCTCGGACATGCGATTTAAATCAAATTTGCCTTTTTGCTCTCGTACTCTAGCCAAAGCTTGCTTGAACTCGGTGTCGCTTTCTGCAGAATTGCTACCCCGATACGCCATTTGAAACATCCGTGCAGCGTCTACATATTGACAAAGGTGGTAGTAAGCTTTCCCAGCTCTATGCATAGCTTTTGTGTTGGTTTCATCTAATGCTAATACTTGTTGGGAGGTGTGTAACGCATCATCGTATCGTCCAAGAGCTAAGAAACACGCGCTTCGATTCAAATTAAGGTATTTTAGGTGCTCATCATCGCTTGATTCAGTTTCGCATATTCGAATGCCTTGGTCGTAGGCTCGTACTGCATGAATAAATTTTTTATTCGCAAAGAGAGCATTACCTCGAGCTTTCCATTCGGCTGCGTTACTCGGAATTGGAAAGGCAAATACTTCATCTTGCTGTTTTATATTAATATGAGAACTTCGGTTCCAACAAATCTCTGACACTTTTAGAGATTGATAATTATCATCATTGTAATAAATCACGACTACATCTGATGGCGTGTCACAACGAACCATCACACCATCGTTCTTCGTGTTCTTTAAATATGGCTCCTTAATCGCCAATATCGTTCCAACGGGTAAAATTAATTCAAGGTCTGGCGATGGATCCAAAACATAATTATATAGACTTAGATCCGATATATTTCCAGCATGATCTTCAACTACTGTCATAATACCAGCCACTTTGTAGGGTTTTTCGATAAGCCGGCATACGAGGTAACTTCCTTTATGACAAGTTTCCAGAAACATTTCGTGTAAGCCGATACGACAAAGGTCAGTGAAAGAATGAACGTGGGAAGAATGCATATCGAATACAGTTGATGCAGCAGTGGGTAGGTATGAAGTGTCTCCATTTCTCTTGTAAGCACGATAAACGTTGCGATGTTCTTCTATGATGATTTCATCTGGCTTAAATTGAGGTTTTTTGCCTTTGCGAGCCTGGGATGAATCATAAATACTCTTCAATTTCATCATCTCGGCAACCTGAATCATCTCCATTTTTATACCAACTTCTAGTAGTAGATAAAAACGCAGTTATGAAATTCGACAAGCGTAAGCACAGATGCACAGGGAACTAGCTCTGCACTTAGGGAAATAACTCTGCACTTAGGGAAATAACTCTGCACTTAGGGAAATAACTCTGCACTTAGGGAAATAGCTCTGCGCTTAGAGTATTTACTACTGTAACGAAGACAAAGTTATTCCTTGTTGGTATGAAGTTTGTTGAGTAATAAATACAGGAAGAGGAATAGATTTGTTCTAGCACGACTTGTGTAGGATGAACTGTGTAATGTATCTTAGCTTCAAAAACCTATATGAACCGTAGAAGCTTGAAATTTGCTTAGTTGAAACTTTGAATCTTTTCTTCTAGCACGGAAACATTTTACTTTTTCATATAGTTGTAAAATATCAGTCTAGGTCGCTTTATGGGTGGCAGAGTAAATGCGCAGAAAGTTATTCTAGAGGATATTGCCCATATCTAGCCTGAGGCGAAAATTTTCAATATCCATAATTCGAATACTTTTATTAAACATTATTAAGTATTTTTATTGGCTTAAACGTTATGACATCACTTACAAATATAATTTAAAAAGTTGGACATTTTTTTAGTTGTTTTGGTTATGAAAGGCAACAGCAAACCTTTCACTTGAAAAATGCAAAATTCAATTGAACAAGAATGTAGTTGTGCCCATGCAGTTAAAAATGCTTGCGATCTAAGTCAATGAGCAGATCAACCTTTTCCTAAGATTCATGACTGCAACATGGAAACATTGGAATGTATGCCATCAAGCGATGAATTTCCAATTGAAGGTCTTTCTTTTTTTCATGAGTTTTCATTCTAACGTTGGATTGCAATTTGGAAATAGCTTTTCTACTGTGGTGCGTCAATAATTTGAACATCAACTAATGATATTTCTTTTTTTTAAAAAGATTTTCCTAAATATATGATTTCAATGCAGTAGTAGCATAATGTGATGACTTTCTTATTCTCATAGAATTTTTATCGTTGATATTTTCATTTTAACTAAGGGACATATTTTGAACTTTTAATACTAAGTTTATGAAAAAATGACTTATAAAAGAAAGTGCTTTATAAAAAATGAATTAAAATATTGAGGGGAAATAAATTTTCGTGCTGTGAAATATTTCACTTACTGACTTAAATAATAATGAATTTTTTGTATTGAAAAGAGAAAAATGTAAAATATTCAGTAAATTTTAGTCAGCTAATTAGTAATAGAATTGATTGCAGTCAAATTAAATTTTTTGCAATGAAATTTTATTTGGAATAAGATAATCTTTTCAAGTTCATAAAATATATTTTCGCATTGCAACTGCTTACATTTTTCATAGATTGGATTTGAAATTGTTCTCCAAATTCTTAGAATTTATTTTGTTTTTTTCCAATTTGCCATGTTTCACTTTATCTAATATCTTTACATTTCAGCTTCTAATAGAGATAAAAATATCATTAAAAATGAGTCCAACAGTATCCAGAAGTTAAGCAAATTTTAAATTTTTTTCAAATTTTAAAGTAAATTAAATTATTTATTTCATGCAAAAGAAGCGATAATTTATATATGATACAGTCATAGTTTTCATGTCGAAAACTCTAAAAGTGAATTTTTGGTTCATAAATGACTATTTCTCTTAAAAGATCTTTATATTTATATATTTCTCTTGTTCGAACCTTGAAGTATTTTAAAGTGTCCAAGGTGTTTTCTTGATATTCAGTAATGCCGTTTTTTAAGTTGATTGTTTGAAAAATTTCTAAAGTGCTTCTGTGATGTAAGCACTTATAAATGATAAATTACTGATATTGACAATTTTTTGTATTTTTGTATTTTCTTTAGCAGACTTATTTCAAAACAAGCCCATGCTATCAGCCTCTGCAATTTATCCCAAGAAAAAGTGTATGCTTATATTTGGATATAAACAATAATTGTCGTATACCAGAAGAGGACAATTTTAACACCAGTGAGAACCCTAATAATATTAATGATTCCAGCCCTTCATCAAAGGAGATAGACTCTGAAAGTAAAAGCAACTCATTTATCAATGCAAGGATAGATCTTGAGCAAACAGTAGCGCTAAAGGAAAAGGAAAAGCTGAATTTGGATGAAAAAGACATTCCAGAGGTAAGAATAATGATTGCATCTGCATGTAAAAGCTTAAAATATATTAAACTTAAGTGCAAAGTATGCCTGTTCATCTCTGTGGTTTTGTTAACATTGAACCCGACAGCCAATAGCATCATGTATTTATAAAATTCAAAACTGAAGAGTAGAGACTTGATATTTCGGCATTCCTATTGGTTTATTCTGGCGGGCATTGCTCCAAAGCAGAGCCTCTGATGGCACCATTAAGTAAAAATTATGGCAGAAAATTAGGGAATTCGAAAATTTGGAATAATTTCCCTTTAAGGGAGTATATTTTTAAAGTTATGGTTTTCCATTTTTCTAAATGCAAATGAAAAGTGTTACAGATTTTCAAAAAGATGGAAATCTGGTTAGTTTTTCATTTACCTAGTTGAAATTGAATTGAATGGAAATATTCATATTTTAATATAAAGCTGTCAGAAATATCCTCTTGGTCAATTTCAATTAAAAATTTTATTTAAAATGCTCATATATTAGTAGGGTCGTCCAGATTTGTATGTAATCACCAAGATTCAGATCGTAAATGTATCTGGTTAATCTATTATTTATCATGTTTTTCTTTGTTCATAATCTTTTGCTAAAAGATTATTTATCCAGATGGCTGTAACTTTCTGAAAAATTGACAGAATTTTTTAGCAAGGAAATAAAGTCGTTTCCTGATAGGTGTACGATTCCATGTGAACCATTTGTGAAACTGTCTTTATTTAATATATATATATATAATTATGTCTATTTTTTTTCTGCGTATGTAATCTATAGATTTTAAATGTGTACTTATTACTGCAATTTTTATTATAGCTAATTACAAATTTTTTTCTTGGTATTTGGTACCAGACTGACTGATGCGTATGAGCATAGTTATGCAATACTTAAAATTTGACTGAATTATTTATAAGCCTTATTGGAGTTTTTTCCTTGAGTACAGGAAAAATCCAGAAATTTTATTGGCATTTTGTTTTTTTACTGGAATGCTGGCTTACAAAAAGTAAAGGATAAGCCATTTCAAACTTTAAGTATACCCATTACTGCTGCATTTGTGGGTTGGTTTACAAACAAACTAGGTAAGTGAAATTGTTACCTATATCATATTTCACGACTCTGAGATGAATCGTAGATGACTTTTTTTGTTGAATGTCATAAAATGTGCATCTTTTATTGACACAGTATATGATAGTTTCCATCAAATTGAATTTTGAAAAATATTTTAATGTATACTATGAATAGCTATATGTTATTGCAGTATATTTTAGTCATTGGGAAATTCTGGATAATTCGAAATTGAGCTTATTTACATCTACTTTTCGAGTATGAAATGCATCTGAACTATAGTTAAGAAAGATGGTGAAATGGATATTTTTCAGGCTGAGATATAAAATCACGTATATTATTTTCTAGATTCAATAATTATTATTCTATTTATTGATAAATATTATTCTTTTCTACTGTTTTCCTTTTGAATTATTGTAATTTATTTATGTACACAATGCAATTGAATTTTCTTAAATGTTATAGTTATTTTTGATGTAAAATAACACTATAATTAAGTTACTCGTGTCTTTTTTGGTATGTTGAAGCTGTGGATATGATATTTTACCCTTTGGAATGGAGGGGTATACCTCTTCACGTAATTGAAGGATACCCTTTTGGTTGGATCGGATGGCAGGGTATAGTGCCTGCAAAGACAAGCGTAATGGCATCAAGAATGACTGATATGATGACTTCTGAGTTGATTAACATTCAAGAGGTACATACTGATCAAACGGAATTCAATGCAATTCAATTTTTAAGTATCAATGTGTTGGGCATTATAATTGAAAACCTCATTCTAATAAAATGAAATGAACAAAGTATCTTAAATGATAAATAACTATCCTTTTCATAGTCCTCTATGTAATATTAACAAGGAATTCTACATTATTTGCTAGATATATATGCATATTTTATTTTATTGCATTGTTGCCATCTTTTCCTGGACATGAACCCCTACCGAGGTTTAAACTCCATCAAGCTAAATATTGCATAGATTCGTACTGAAAGATATGTACGTATGGCTGGAAATTGTCTATATAACAATTGATGTGGACATCAATTGTTATAAATGGCGTCCAGTCAAAAATTACGCTGATGAGTTTTTATATTTTTTGTCTATTTCCTACTTTGGCTATCAATAAGTTTCTGAACGATTTGAAATGTATTCATAAAAATAATTTTGAATTTACTTCACTTTCAATACTAGCAATAAGTTTATGTACTGATGCGCATATTTTTGTTTGCTTGTACAGTTTTCGTATACAAGCATGTATTACTAGAACGTTAATATGGTTCAAACTTATATATATGTATGTAATATGTAAGTTAAACTTTGTTTATGTAGGTTAAAAAATATATGCACGGAATATCTCATAGTTACTGCTGTAATTTTAATTGCTACATTTACCATATTGAATTAATTGCTTTTATTATAATAAGATTTTCGTTCTAAAAAGTGCTTTTAATTAGATATGGAAACTGCAGTGAAGTAGTTGTTGCTGATTTAATATACTTTTATTGACGATAAATCTTTGTATTCATTATAAGTTAGGTATTTATGCAACTTAATCCGAACAAAATTGCATCGTTGCTGGCTCCGGAGGTTAATAGCATGGCTCAAGAAATTGCCGGTATGATTTTTATACATGCATGCATGCTTCACATTATCGTGGAAGTTTTAACTTCTGTTTTTAGAGTTTAAAGGAATCATCAATTTGTTTGAAAAAACACTGAAGAAATTCAATGTTATGCATGTGTAATAGTATATACTTGATTGTAGGTGATTTTTTGCCCAAGAGTTTGGAATGGCTGGGTCCAAGCGTTGCTGCTGGCTTAACAGGTAAACCTGGCATTTGCTGTTTTTAGTCTTTTTCACCTATGGTTATGCAAGTAAGTATTTTAACCAGTAATAAATATAAAATTTTATTGAGCAACAAACATATGCACCATAGATCATAGCTACAAAACATCACCATCAATATTTTATGAAATTATATTTTAGTGGGAGTAAATACATTGTCTGGCAGAGAAAATAGAGAAATAAATTTAAATTTGATTTCTATTGGTCTAAATTTAATAGTAATGAGGCATTTATCCAATCGTTGAAGTGTATCGCCCAATACCATTTGTTAGAATAAATCACATTCAATTTTCAAGAACTTTTTTCGATACTTTTGTATATTCTTCATTTTTTCATACATATGTAGCATATGGAGTATTGCTAGAATTCTGGTCTATCATTTCATTGACTCTTGCGACTAAAAAAAAATCTACATAAATCTCACTCATTTCAAGTGAAAAATATTGCATGATACAGTAATTAATTATTACTGGCATCACTATCATTTGAAAATACCATTATACGTTTTTTAGCTTTTTGTGGGATTTGATCTCATTCCAATTCATTGAAAATTTAGGGGATCAAGTTGATAAAATTTTTCAGTTACGACAAAAAATGCTAACAAGGCTTGTTCGAGATATGCAGAAAAATATCAACAGGTATATTAAATTAGATTTTAACTGTATCTATTTTTATTCTTGGCAGTTCTTTAGTCGGGTTCCTACAATTGAAAAGATTAGCAGCTGAAGTAGTCTTAAACAGATTAAATTAAATCACATTTGTTCAATCTCAATTTTTTATATCATTTCAACCATTTTTTGTCGTCCTGAGCAATTTTATTTGTTAGTTGCCTTTGTACAGATAAATTAATCTAAAGGTATTTTGAAATTAACAAATGATTTATAAAACTTATTTTATATAAGTAGTGGACAATGGCTCTTTTTTCAATTATTTACTCATACTTTTCTCTTACTTTTTTTATCTTAGACATGAGATTTTTTGCTTAATTTTGAAAAGAGAAAAGAAGTACTTGGTTTAGAATTATTTTTTTATAATTTTGGCATTTCAGAGAACATTCATTGCTTACAAGTAAAGAAATAATTTAAGTTCTTTTTTTATCTTTTTTTGTGGGTAAATGGCTATATCATTTTTTTGATCTTGAAGAAATGTTGACAAAATGAATAGCTGTGTTTTATTCAACCACCATTGAATAAATTTAGTAAAAATAATGTTAATATTTTACAAACAATATATGAATATGGATTTTTCTAATCGCAGAAAAATACAGAAATTCACTTCTTGTTAAATAGATATTTGTTTTAAATATTCAATATTTCCCCAAATATAGTACATGGGTCTTATATTTGATTAATGTTTATTTTTTTGCATTTTAGTATATTGGATATGAAAGAGCTGGTTGTTTCGGAAATGGTTGCTGATAAAAAGGTATTCCTAATTCTTTTTGTCTTGAATCTTAAAGTAACAAAAAATGAAAAATGATCATTTCAATCTCTAAAGCATTTATCATTCAAGTTTCAACTGACGAGCTTATCAATTTTTCATTTGTTATGTCGATAGAATTGTTGCAAAAAGTAAAAGTACAATATTACCTTTGGATTTGACACATTTTTAACTTTCTTATTGGTGGGAGAATGTAAGACCCAGCGCTGTAATATAGGAACTCATAAGTTTGAATAAATCCACTCGAACAAAGTATTGATGACACAGCACATGATATCATGGAAGTATTTTGTTTTGTAGGATTTTGGTTGCCTACTATATGCGGTAAAAGGTTTGGATACGTGATTAGAATAGTATTCTGTACTATTTGGTCTTCAAAATAACAAATAGAAGAATTTTATTCTTTATTCATTTTGACAAAAGTTCTGTTTAATTTTGGTTTTCCAGATTTCTTGTACTGTTGTATACATCAAGAATGAGAATTACCCATTTTAACTTTGAAATTTTTGCTTTATTTTGCATTGTCTTAGATATTGGTGGAATTATTTCAAAAATGTGGAAAAGAAGAATTTCCGTTCTTAGTGAATAGTGGGCTATGGCTGGGTTTCATGTTGGGCATCATTCAAATGTTTGTTTGGATATTTTTTGACAAATTATGGACAATACCCCTTGGAGGTTTAATTGTCGGTATAGTTACTAATGCTCTGGCTATAAAGCTTATTTTTGAGCCGGTACGTATGCATGTATACGTTCATAAATGCGTATGTATGTTTTTAGTAAATATATATATAGTCTACTATTATTCATAAATTTGTTAGTTTACAAATAAATATACGTATGTATGCAATAATATAAATTGTTATTATATATGATTTTTTATACACTTTATAGAGTGTTGATATCATAATAGCTGAAATTTTTCAGGTTGATCCGATTTTCATGGGTCCATTTAAATTTCAAGGTCTTTTTTTGAAACGACAGCAAGAGGTTAGCAGTGTTTTTTCAAAATATTTAACATTAAATGTTGTGCACAGTTCAAAAATTTGGAAAATTATTCTTTTTGGTTCAAGGGCTCCTGTCTTTTACAAACTCGTATTAAAGGTACGCAAAAATATATATGTATGTATATATATGCTTTCAATATTATTTACTTGCATATTTTGATTTATTCATTCAAATTCATATATACCAACATAGACTTATTTCTTGATATGTATATTTTTGATGCTAGCATATATAAAAATTTTTTGTTATTGAAAAATATTATTATCTTAAATTTATTCAATTTCTGTGTAGCATTTGGTACCATTCATCAGGCAGTCAAGTTTAGTCATTGGAGCTGGAATCGATAAATCACTGGCAAGCAGCCTAGCAAATAAGGTATGTCAAAACTTGTATTGAATATATATATATATATTTATGTATAATTAAAATTTTGATTTTTTCTGGATCTATAGCATTTAAAGAATATACCTGATGAAATATTTGTCTGTATGCATACATCGTAATTGATAGCACTCTTCAAATTTGAACTGGAATATATAAATATATATATATATATATATCCACAATATTTGTTCTTTTCTGTAGGTTTGCAAAAAGCTTCCAAAACATATCCATGTACTTCACGATTATACAGATAGAACACTTAAGCTCGAAGAAACAATGAATTTGAAGGTAAATCAATAAATTTTTCGCAGCTATCTTTAAGAGTCAGATGCCTAGTTGACACATGAAAAAATTGAATACATACAAATAAAGCTCTACTAAATGATTATCCAATTATTATATTGATTGCATTAATGATCTAGATTCATTTAAAAATTGGCATCAGCAGCAGCAGAGATATCAAGTAAAAATTGGATGTTTGCATATTTTTTTGTATCTATATGCACTTGTAGAGTGTATTTTTTCATTTTCATAATTTTTAATGGATAATTCAAAAACTTGTAGCTTACAGTCTTTTGTTATTTGTAGACTAGTGTCTAGTATATGATATATTTTACTTCAAATATTATGAAGGAATGAATTTTAAATTGCCTTGGAATAGATTCATTTTTTGACAATATTTGAATCATTAAAAGCATTCTTTCTGAAATTTTACTTGAGGAAAAACTCAAAATGATTGACAGTTTTCAAATAGATTTGTGTAATGGGTCGCAGCATTTCCAATGGCTTTTAAGGCGAATTGAAAATTATTTTTTTCATTCAAGTGGCTAAATTATATTTTCTATCGATAAGAAAGGCTTATATATATATGCCTTGTTTTATTCTCGATTAGTTTCTCAGAAATTAAAAATTATTCTTTTTTTAACAGATGAGTATGATGAGTAGCCGTACTTTTGAAGGGGTACTACATCCTGTTTTCCAGGAAGATGAACTAACATTAATAGTAGCTGGCGGGGTATTGGGATTACTAGCCGGATTAGCGCAGATGTATATGAGCACAGATCGTATTGATTCTGATCAAACGCAAAAATTTAGTGTTAAATCTACTAAATTTGTGGTGCGTTGTGAAATGTATACATGAATGCATACTGGTATATATGGCCATACTTATATATAAATGTAGTCATGCATACTGATGTATACATGCATACATATATGCTAATACATCCATACCTCGAAGGATACATTATTTTGTAAATTTAAGTATGTGTGCATACATTCAGAAAAACTCGTTCATGCATGTACGCGCACATACTGGATTAGGCATGCATATATATATTTATTATAAATTTTATAGTGCAAGAATATACGTATGAATATTCTTGTCTGTACAAATGTATGCTTACCTGAAGTACAATTATTCATTGATTCTGATGAAATTTCAAATATTTTTATATTTAGGTGGAAATTTGCAGGGTCTTTAACATGTTGACAAAACCTTTTGTTACAACAGGAAGGATGCTGAGAAAAATATTATTGCCGAAAATTCAGTATATGCTCAGAAGAATTCATCATAAAGAATAAATTCATACAAAATGTGGTATATAATTCATGAGCATTTTTTTGTGCTTATTCTAATCTTATCTGCAAAACATGTTCCTCAATTTAATCGAATATAAAAATGTTAATGATTCAATTCGAGGTAATACTTTATGCGAAATTTTCAGCATGCAAATACCACTAATACATTGGCTGGTAATATATCAATACTTGAGGCATGATTAGACTTTTCAAGTGACCCAACTTGAGAGAAGTGACTAACTTCCCCCCCCCCCTCCTCAATGGTACGATACCTCCCCTCCAGATGGAGAACAATATCTCTATGGTAGCCCACAGAAAAATCACCACCATTTTTCTGGTAAAAAAATTTCAACTTGATAGAGATTGCATATAATAATTGGCCTAAAGAAACTTTGAGAACTTTTCTTTGCTATTCTTATTGTTGATAAAGCATTCTTTTATTCAATAACATGGAAAATTTACAAGAGAAAAAATCATGATTTTTACAATGAACAACAATCATTGTAAACACCCAAGGAATATAATAAAACCCTAGGAAAAATATTTGATTGCTCATTTTTTCCAGTAATCTAAGGATATAACTTGAAGCATCTCATAGCACTATACAGGTCAAAGCATTAAAATTCCCAAAAAGCAAAAAATGCTTGGCTTTTCTATTCAAGGTTTATGAAATATTCATTAGCAATAGAGTCTCAGCTACAATGAACCTAATGAAGTAGTTCACCAACAAGAAGCAGTTGAAAAATGGAATGCAACATTGAAAAATTTCAGTTCAACGTGATTAAAAATGAGTCAATAAAACTGACGAATTGTTATGTACATTTCATAACAAACAAACATATTCGCATAAAGCAAGACTTGATATTTAAATACCTTTCCGCAAGTCATCAAGCCAATCTGCTATTTAAGAAAAGAAACGATAAAAATGTACAGTCCTCATTAAATATAATGTCTACTGTCTGCCGGACTCTTTGTGTAATTTCTTTTCGTCCTTTTCTACCTTTTCCTCTTTCTTTTCTAACTTCTTCTCATCCTTTTCTAACTGCTTTTCATATTTTCTAGTTTTCTTCTCTTCTTTTTTTTCCGCTTTGCTTATCTTGGATTTTTTATCTTTGCTGTGGTTGCAGCTTTTTTTTTCCTTGGAAGATTTTTCCTTCAATCCTCTACTATGTTTCGATGGATGTCGGTTTGATTTGAGATCAGGTTCACTATCCGTTACCAATACATTTCTATGATTCTTTTTATCTTTGCTTTGACTGCACTTTCGTTTTTTTTTGGAAGATTTTTCTTTCAAATCTCTAACATGATTCAGCGGAAGCTTGGATTCACTGTCCATTACCGCTATACTATTTTTATCACCAGCGAATTTAAACGATAAACCTTCATCATTCCATTCTTTTACATCATCATTTCGAATTTTAGACTCCGGTAGATCTTGACACTGAACAGTTGCAAGTTGTCCAAATATCATACTCATCAATGCCACCTGCGTTGATTGTGTATGCAATAAAATTGCGTAAGTTATTGTAATTTCTTAAGCATATGATGCTAAAATCCTTATGAAAGCATAAATTAGCGCGTAAATTTACACCGTTCATACCTGCTTCACGAACAGCATCAAGACTGTAAAAGGCCCATCTATCAGCGCCAAAGCTTTCATGAAGTTTAGCCCAATGATGGTCGCGCTCTTTTTTCAAAAATGCTTTTTAAATTGTTGTGTATTTTAAGTGCTATTGGAGATGTAGAAAGTCTTGTTAATTAAAAAAAATAAATGTTAAAGCAAACCTAGGTTAAAATTGTTTCAGTGATTGCAGCAGAATGCTAAAGAAATATCTATCGTATCGAACAGAATTCTTTGGAATTTATTTTACAATTTTTTTTTTAAATTTTTGGTGCATGTTCTAGCAGCATCATGTTCAAACCTGCAAAACTTTTTATAATAAAATAAATTTCTTAAAGATAGCCCCTGACTCAGTTCTGTGTTAGCAAGCTGACAAGCATCTCTTTCAGAATTCAGAGAAGCGATATTGGGTGATCTGGTTTGGTGTATCAGATGGCCCCACTTCCATATAATATCTTTATACAGTAAAAATCTTAAGTCTTATACTTCATTATTAAGCTCTCTAATTCCTAACTCAAAAAAGTGGAGGGTAAAATATTCAAAAGATAAAAAATTTTTAAAAAAAGTTTTTACAATATTCTTGAATTATGGTTTCAGACATTTCTTATTAAGTAGCAACTTTCGAATTAAAAAAATGCTATGCAACTCGAATCTCTTTCATTTTATTCCAGTCGTTTACATGTTAGTTTTTTGTAGAAAATATAGTTGATACATTACTGTTCAGCTTCTCAGTATTTTACTGATATACTCTTACTATAAATATAGGTAAGCAATGTTATTGGCAAAAGCAATCAAAATTGTCCATACTTATATATTATGTTGCAAATTACATACTGAATACTGTAAGAAGTGATCAAACATTGTAAGAAACTTAATGTATACATGTGCAGTCTATTTGCTTAAGCCATTATATATATTCATCATTTTTTTTTAATGCTATAAGAAAAAGTAGCATATTCCAACACAGCTACCTAGGTTTTTAATGAACTCTTTTGTAGTCACAAATTCAGTATTTAGTGTCTAACAATATGCCAAAAGATAAAGCTAAGGCCAAAGTTGCTCATGATATTATCAGTTTTTGTAATAAGTACATGCACAACTAAGTTTTGGAATGAAGCTAATGAACAGGAAATAAGGGTTCAAAGCTAAAAATTACCTCTGAACTAAATCTCAGAAGAGCTGAAAGAAAAATAATATATTCAATAGGAACAAATTATAGAATGCACAGTATTATTAAAGCGTTTCCACTACTGAAGCGGAAACACAAATCTTTTAGAAATTAACTCCCTTAGGGGTTAATTCTGTGTTTATAGCTGCAGCAAATTTTTATTCTACTTATGATGTTCCAAATAAGTTGGCTGCACAGATGCCAGTAGGATTATATATTTTACTGTGTTGATCAAGCTAGCTCACTTCTATCAACACAATTGGTACATGATAAATATACACATTTCTGTCCCAGTTTCTTCTGTTTTGTTGCTTCACATTACTAACAAAATCTGTAATTTAATTTTGCATTCTTGAATCGAATAAAGTTAATCAACTTAGACTGATATGTACCACACAAATGAACATGCAATATTCAACTTTTGATAGCAATTGGCCAAGCATAACTACATCCAATTAGTTCTTAAAAAGTTCATCCTTTAGTCATGCCTTTGTTGGGGCTAGAATTATACCTTAGATCCGCATGTTCCAGAATATCCTATACTTTATGTTCTATTTCATATATTTTGGTGACTCTTCACAAAAGCAGCCAATGGGATATTTTTCTGTTCTTATTTTGGTGACTCTTCATAAAATCAGTCAATGTGGATTTGTTCTTATTCTTGATGACTCTCCACAAATCAGCCAATAGGAATGAGGCTAGTCATCAATTATTCTTTCTATTTTATCTTTATATTTCCCTGTCATTAGTGGAAACACACATCTCTCTACTCACATATGTATAAAAGTCAATACACTTGCATTTTTTTCTTTCTCTTGTTCTCTTACTTGCTGTTAATCCATCTTCCTTGTTCTCTTCTTTCTTGTTTCCTTAATCCTTTTCTTCCTATACAAGTCTTGACAGCCTTTTATCCAATGTTATGAATGCACAAGCAAAACAGGCAAGATGCAAAATTACAACAGCAAGGAACCATACTGTATGCAAATGCAATTATATTGCTGGAAGTGAATATACTTTAAAGCAACAAAAATCATAATCTAAACCCATCACCATGGCCCATCACCATAGCCCGTCACCACAGTCCAGTATATTGATCATTGACTCACCTCAAAACTTTTGTAGAATTCCACAGCTATGAAATGAAATTAACCCCTTAAAAAGTTAATTCCTAACATCTAGTTACAAAATTAATGATATTTAATTTTGGATATGCTACAGAGGTACCATTGTGAGGGATATTGCCATGCTTCTGAGTAAAATTCCACCAAGGTCTAACTTTTATATCCCAACAAAATCATCTTGAAAAAAAATGGCAGAATAAGATTATTTGTATCAAGTGTAAAAAATATTCTGGGACATTGTCTGGAGAGCTTATTAGCCTCTATAAAGCAACCCTTGCACTACTGATCCAAATATCTCACTGTTAGGAATTAACCGGTTAACGGTTAATCCCATAACTATGTTAGCTGTGTCATTGTTTCTGTTCTAAGTTTAAGAATTCTGACTGCTGACATCATGTTCTCACTTTAGCCAATGGAATAGTGCCACAGCGCAATTACTACTGGTCCATCATATGATTGAATAATTGTCTGTCTTGCATTGCTAGAGCTTACTTCTAGCAATACAGTAATATATACTGTATGATTTATGTTCAAATGTATGTTTGTATTACACCATCAAACTATGACTCCGTTTGAATTGGTTTTACTATCAATTACTCTGCTTTACTTTCCTTTATTTTTGCCAAAGACAATTTCTTAGAATTCTTTAAATAATTATAGAATTGTCACAAACTTAACAATGGAAACTGCAGCATTTACTTATGGAGCAAAAGATACAACGAGATTCAGCAAGATTCACTGGAGAGCCAATTTCAAGGGTACTTCAGGAGGGTATACCGCAGGAGCTAGCAGGGACATGTTTATTTGTTCAGTCTTGTGTTTATGTTCACTCTTCTAAGTTTAATAAAACTTTTGTATTTTTATTAAATCTTTTCTTTGCTTTGCTGTTTGCCTGCCCTCTGCCATACATTGGACTTTGCCCACCTTAGGTACCTACTAATATAATATATTATTGTATCGTCTGCTCCTTCCCTTTCAACAGAGGGAACAACAAGAAAAAAAGGCAAAGTAAGAATGTGTATTAAAATTGACCTCTACTTATTGCATGCCATGGGAGCGTGCCACTTAAGTGTTACAAATTAACTTCCTAAAGTACTCTTTCTGTTTGTAGCTGCGGTACAATTCAGAGAGATTTGTGCAACTATACAATTCAAGAGGATTTGTGCAATTCTGATTTGAGGAGAGTCACTTTGGTAGAAGTTCAAGGAGAGTTACATAAGTAGAAGTTCAAAGAGAGTCATACATTTTGAATTATCAGCTTACATGTATTTTGTTGTGTTGATAGAATGTTCTCACTTCTATCAATGCAAATCATTGAATGTGACATCTATACTAATTATTGTCCGTTTCTTTTTGTATTTCAACTATTGCATTCCAAGTAGTTTGATAGAAGTACAGTGTTGCGATTGCAACCTAATTCCGTTTCTGGCACATCTGTTTTATCTTCCGCTACTGTTTTTTGTTTTTCCGGTGTAGTGCTTGGAGTTTCTGTTGTCTGGCATTCTTTCCTGCATTATTTAGTGCCTCTGAGCTGTCAAGTTTCCCGACTCTTGTGCGGATTTTTTTTCCCATTTGAAGCTTTTCCAAATTAGATTTTTCAAGTTAACTTCCTTTGCTGGACTTTGTGTTCAGCATCTAGCCTTGGCACCGCTTCTCTAAGCTTACATTTTTGTTTCGCGCTGCTGCACAGTTGAACACTTTGTTTGATTGTTAGTTCTTGTGTTCAAACCTTAATAAATAGTTTGGTTGTAATTTAGAAACTTTTTGAAACATTGAGACTTTGGATAGTAGGTTAGGTACACTAAAGACTCTAGCAATTTAGGGCCTCACCACCGCTTGACTCTCAACCGTTATCCGACGGATCTGTTGATCTTAGGTGCAAAAAGCCGGAAAGGGTTGTTGAGAGGAGGTGACCATTGAGTAACCCTAATTGAGCGCCTTGCTAAACGGAAAGTCTCAAATTTCAAAGGTTTTTGAATAAAAATTGAATTACAAGTTAAGTATGTCACAGTAGTTAACACCTGATCAGATTAAGCAGCAGTGGGTTCAGTTAGAGGCAGCTAATGCAGAAATTACTACATTGAGAGCTCAAGTACAAGCTCAACAGGAAGTTCAGGCCCAAGCTTCCCCATCTCTGGGCCCTCTGTCTCTAAGTCCATCAACTATGGAACCTCGTGTGAATTTGCCTGACCCCTTCTACGGATGTAAGGATAAGAGTGAAGTCTTCTTGGCTTAGTTGAATTTATCATTCCAGTTACAGAAATCAAGATTTGGAGATGATTGGTCTAAGGTACTTTTTGCTATAAGCTATATGAAGGGTACTGCTTTTAACTGGGCTCTGCCATATCTGCAGGCAGATCATGAATTAATATCAAATTATCAGCAATTTGAGGATGCATTCAAAGTCACATTTGGAGATATAAACTGATCTCAACAAGCTGCTAGGGAACTT
>JAULBW010018326.1:0-93593 GCA_032358265.1 Vaucheria bursata | reverse complement strand
ACAAATATTTGAATGCGACATATATATACCAATTATTGTCCGTTTCTTTTTGTGGTTTAACTACAGCATTCCTAATAAGCTGGATGTGTAGTCTTTATTCTCTTTCTAGCAAAACTGACAGATTGTTAGGAATGTAACACAACGGAAACACAACAAGTCTGTGACAGAATGCGTATAATATTACATGCTAAATTGTGTTGATAGAAGCAAGATAACTTCAACACAACAAATATCACTTACTGAAACTTGTTCTCAAAATCAAAACTAAAACTGCAACATAGTACCAGGAGAAACGTATTGCAGCTACAAAATAGAATTGACTCCCTTACGGGTTAATTCTTAACACAGATATCCTATAAACTAGTTAATAAGTTATAATCCCTTCCTGACATGGTGTTCTAAGTACTGCCTGGAGATCTATTTGCAAATCAAAGAAAGAGCAACCACTTTTGTGAAGAATTTGGAGAGATACTTTACAAATTTTACATTAACAATATTGCGGTACATTTTTTGTGAAATTTGTATTTTTCAGATGTAGATTCAGACAATATGACTGTAATCTGTGAGAGATATTGTAATTTTTTTGTTCTTCTATTTACAAATTTGCTAGTTTTACATGTTTTGCAGATTATTCATATCAATATAACCAGTAAGACAGAAATTGGTAGCTCCTGATCAGTCAGAAATGTGCCAAAGCTATTTCTTGGCAACTCAGTCAATAGATAAAATCGAATAATTTTGGCTTTGTTACCAGTGAAAACTATTTCTTCTAAAACCAGCATGGCTACCACTTCTGTAACTAATATTAAATCATTTGGTTGTTAAATATCTTTAGCTCTTGATGGATATTTTAAAACTCATAGTATGAATTATATTTAAATAATAATTTTGTTGTAAGCTTGCAATTAGATCATTTTTGTACTAAAAAGTGTTTTTATGAATAAAAATGAATCACTGCCTGGAGCAGTCAAAGTAATTATCATGATACAAATTAAAATGATTTGAATTTAAAGCACTAAACACTATCTTTTGAACAATCCATAAAGTTTTGCTACAAAATATACCATTAATTTGGGCTACAAGTCATTAAATAAAACTAATGAAAAAAATGACTTTAGCTTAGTTTTTTTGAATTTTTGAAATCAGAGAATTACAAGCTGGTTATGCAGTTATTTTGTTTATATACTCCTCATATGCAGTTCCTTTGGCTGCTTTCATGAAGTCATCAAACAAGCTGCAACAATTTTCCTTTAAGTGACAAAAGAATGATAATGATTATGCAAATGCAAAAACATTGGAAAAATAATTTAAATGTGTGAAATTGAATATTTTTTTGCTTGCCTCTTTATAGTTATAAAAAATATAAAACTAAAAGTTAAAAAGTGGACAAAGTCATACTTTCAGGGAATACAAATTGTATTCCAGCAAATTATTAATGCATATTTTTGTAAATAACGCTGTTGAGGAGTACACAACTCAATCTTCATCAATTTTATTAGGCTCAAAATATCTTCATTTTATTCTGTTGGCCAACTTGCCCAGAGGGGGGGGGGCATGTAGAGCTGTACATGGGAAAAGAAGGGCTGAGGTATATACAACTAATTTAATAAAGTGTTCTTACCTTGAATTCTGGAGGAAGTGATAGCCATAGTCAGGCCAAGAAGAAACAACTACCTTTTAAGCTGAAGAGGAAAAAATTGATATCTTAAATAAATATACAATGAAAATCTCAGATCATGAAACTGTTTTGGCTCCTTAATATAGTGAGTGCTACTAAGACTAAAAACAGAAAATACAGCAAAATGCGAATAACAGTACATTAAGGAAAAACTATAATGTGTTGCCAAGAGTGAATCTTAACAAGACATTGGACAAAAGATATTTGAACACAAACGATTAACAGAAAATGATCTTTGAATAGAAAACACAATGTATACATCAATTCCTAACATTTGCCCCCCTTGCCATGATTTCTATACAGTTTTTGAAATGGTTCTAGAAGTCTTTGACCAGTTTGTGACAGTTCATTAAGTTTTCTTTCAGCTACCAAGAATTTTCCCCAAGTAGCCTTTCCAAGATACTAGAAAATGAAATTTTCCGTGAACCTTTTTTACATCCAAAGTATCTTCAACCTCAAAAAATTTCCCAGATTCATCAATATGAATAGGTAGTGAAGAGAATCTTTTCTGTTTTGGATCATCAGTTGTCTTTTGCAGTGACAGTAAGGACATATGAAATACATTATAAATTGGATACACTACATAGCAGCTTCAACATTTATACAACTGAATTATTCTTCTTCATAATTGGGAAAGGTCAAACCTTCTTCAAGTTTAGAGCATGGCCTGGTAGTATTAATTTTAGGCTTGTCTAGATATACTTAATTGCCAACCTGAAATTCTTCATTGCATTGTTTCCAATCTACAAAATATTTTGCTGAACCACTCGCAGATTTTAACTCTTCAGAAATGATTCTGAAATCCTCTCAAATAGATTTAATATAATCTTGAACAGTGAGTGGAGATACAATAAACAGTTCAGTTGATCCTTCAAGTATGGGTTCAAATCCATAGTTTGCACAAAAAGCTGACATTTGAATACTTAAATGAAAACTTGAGTTGTGACATAATTCTGCCTTAGGTAAGTTTGCCAACCAATTCAACTGTTGTTCATCAGAATACACTTGAAGGTAAATTTACAAGTTTTGGTTCACTTGTTCCATCTGATTGTCAGTTTGGAGATGATAAGCAAACAAAAGTGATTGTGAGACTCCATAATTTTTCAAAAAAACTGGACCAGATTTTTGATACAAACATTGACCCATGATTGGATACTATATTACACAGAAAACTATGCAGTTGAAGAATATGCTCCATAAATAAGTTGGCCAATTGGAATGAATTAATTGTTTTTGTATATCCAATGAAATCAGCCATTTTGAAAATTGATTGATTAGAACCAATACAGACTCAACCCCCCCTATTAGAGGAAGATTGGTGATTAAATCTATCAAAACTAAATGCCATGGGCAAGGCAGAACAGGCAAAGGTGAAAGGAGGCCAGCCAGTTTCTTGCAATCCGGTTTTGAGTGAGCACAAAGCACATGAGTCCACATAAGCATTACAATCCTTTTGAATTGTAGGCCACCAATAAGAACACATTCATAATCCAAACATTTTTTGAACTCCAGGACTGCCAGCAAAAAGGGGAGTTGTAACAAACTTTGAGAACTGTGAATTTTAGTGAACAGTGATTGACAATCTTACCTCTAAATAGAAGACAATTGCCTTCAACTTTACTATACTTATTATGAGAAGACTTCTATGATAATCATTCTTCTGCCTGGGCTAACTTAATTTTTTCCAAAAATGTGTCAGTTTCAAGAGTTGCTTCTAATAAAATTTTGTCCTTCTGTAACAAAATCTACTTTTGGCCTTTAACTTGAAGTTCATTTGATTGAAGCTGATAATCAGCTCTTTGACTTCATGCATTGGGTTCCTCTCCTTGAGTACCTGGTCAAAAAGTGATTTAAAAACTTAAATGGAAAATAAAGAGAAACCATCGTACCTATGTTTGATTCAATTTCTTTAAGGTCAAGAAATGTGACAGGTTTTGATGATTCATTATCACTTGAACTGTAGTAGTAGTGCCTGAAAGAAGTGGTCTACATTGATAAAAATATATAATTATGGCTGAAAGCTCCTTATCATGCAATTAATAGTTATTCTTGGGCAGCAAAAATTTCAAGTAGTGCAAAATATGTTCTAATTGGTCATCAATCTTGTGCAATAATGCATCACTAATAGCATAGAAAAATGTACCTGTTTTCACAGTAAACATTTTCAAACTGTTTGGATGATGTAAGACATTAGCTGATTTGAAGACATTCTTCAAAGTCTGAAATACTATAGTACACAAATTTGTCCAATCAAATTTCTGATTTCTTTTCAAAAAACTTTGCAAGGAACAATCATCTTTAAATAGAATGGAATGAAGGTACAATAGAAGTTAGCAAAATCCAAAAGTAATTCAAACGTCTTCTCATTGCTTGAAGTTGGCCATGTGCCAATACTAGATATACACTTAGAGTCCATTTTAGTACCCATATTGGATATAGTGTAGCCCAGAAAACCACTTCAACTTGTTGAAAATGAGGACTTCTCTAATATAGCAAATAAGTGATTTGTCCTCAATTGTTCCAAAACTTGACAGACATGATCTGGATATTGAACTGAGCCTTCAGAATAGGTCAGTATATTGTCAAGATAAATCATGCAAACTGCATCAAGAAAATTGTGGAGTATTTCAATCATTAAATTCTGGAATACTGCTGGTGCATTGGTCAAGCTGAACAGCATTGCCCTGTATTGGAAATGTCCAAAATGACAATGAAATGCTGTTCTCCATTTACATCTGATGGCTATACTCTGAATGACAATTGTCAATGTGAGCCATGAGACTGCAGAATTCTTCAGTATTTGTAGGGCAGTCATAGCTGCATAATGAGGAATTTATTTCATTATTTAAGCCCATGTAAAATAAGTTTATAAGAGGAACTCCGGACCATCTTAGTTCAGTGGATAAGCACTGAAAATTTGATATAATCCTGCAGAACGCTTTCTCTGTTGCAATTGGTCAATATCACCAAATGTATCAAAAACATTTGCCTCTAAGTCTTGAATGACATCAACATCAGATGATTGGACTGTAGATACAGCATAACCCAATTGAATACAGTATCCTAAAGGAGATTGATTGTAAATAACACCTTAGCTTCATCTGTAGCAAAATGCAACAACTGCGTGTAAAAAATAACTTTTTGCTGAAATATAAATGCCCTAAAATTTCACCGTTTGCCATTAAAATTATTGGGGCAATGGACATCCGGTTTGCGGCCTAAATTTTCTTCTGGAACTTTTGCATACTCCACTAAGTTTTCATTAGTCAGCTGCCCTTGTAGCACATCCGCTTGCTTCTACAAAATTTGAACTTGCCGTATTAGTTGTTCAACCATCTTTGGAGAAATATTGCCACTCATTTTTTCTTTATTTACTCTCTTGGCAAACTGTTATGACCCCTTAATGTAGTGAGCACTGCTAAGACCAAACACAGAAATCACAAATATGTGAATAAAAGTATATGAAGGGAGAACTATAATGTATTGCTGTCAGGATTTAATCTTTTGCTGTGTGATTTGCTATGAAATTGTGATTCATTAATTACATAGTTATTATATATTCATGCACAATTCTTTCAAGGAGTCATACTTATAATATCTTTTGGAATGTGTTGCTAAAAATAATCTTGTCAATACATGAAGTAGGTTCTAATGTACTGAATTAAATATGCATATTCCTTGTGTTTCTGGTTTTCTCTGTATTGCTGAGTATACACATAAGATTGAGTAGTTGGACCCTTACAGTTGCCAAGAGTGAATCTCAACAACACATTTGACAAAAAATATTTGAAGATAAATAATCAACAGAAAGTAACCTTTGAATAGTAAATGCAGTGTACAAGTCAATTCCTAACACAACCTCATTTGAGATCCATCCATAGTTTAAATTTCCACACTGCAGTGCCTCATACAATGTCATGTATGTAACATATGTTCCACTAGCAACTCATCAGAAAGCATTTGTTATACAGCACAAAAGAAGGTACAACAAGTGCTACATTATAGATGTCTTGGAAAGATACACTTGTTTAGTTTTGGCTGTAGCAATTTTTAATTGGGTATTGCCATTGATCTTCACTTTCAAGGTTATTGACTGAATTGGCACTGATGTAGATTTTATTCTTGAAACAAAATAGATTTATTTCTTAGTTATTCATATCATCAAATTAAACATTTAACTGAAAAGCAATTGCACAACCAGCAGCATGTACACTTTCCAAGAAATAAATTGACATTGTTGAATTCAAATTTTTAACAGATATGGAAAGAGAATTTTTTGTTAATGCTCCTGCTTGAATACCAATAAAGTATGATTTTGGCACATTTTGACATCATTTCAAATTACGTGCAGCATACCATCATTATTTGTGCTCAGTTTTGTTCTCATATTCCTGACCAGCCTCATGGACATCATTCATGATGATTGTTGTATTCCTCAAAAAATTTCATATATTGCAAGCAAAATAGATAAGTAATAGATATTCAAGCTTAATTTTTTGACTTTTTTGTGCATTTTATGCTTGCCAAATTCTAAATTTAGCCTGTTACTTTCAATGCTAGAATATTCCAGTTACTTTTCTAGTGCCTTTTTGTTATTTATTTCTCCAGTTTAATTTCCTTATTGCAATATTCCTCAATTGTCTTCTGAGGATATCAAGCAGTGAATGAAGTTGTTCAACTTTTGAACAAGAAAAATCAACATTTTCTATAAAAATAGATGAATAATTGCTGCTAATAAATTAAAGAGAAATCAAGCTATTTATAATTCAACTAACTGTGTCCTCAGAGAAAAAACAAACAGTTCTAGAGGTGCACAAAGTTAAAGAAAATGAAACATGAACATGACAAAGTAATAAAAAATATGCAATGGCATAACTATAACCAGAAATTGAATGCAGGTAAATGTTTCACAATGTAACATGATCCTATTTAAGCATGTTTAAAATTTTTTAAATTGTAAAGTTTTAAAAAGTTCCATTATTTTATTTTTCAAAAAACTGATGAGTTCTCTTAATTTAAATATTTTTACAATATTTTTGGAGAAGCATTTCTTTGTTTTTAAAATCACTTACTATGATGCATACATATTTTGAAGTTTTGTTGGATATTACGATATGCTAAAAGTGTAAATTTCTCACAGAGAAGGACTTTATATTGCTACTTTACAACATCCATCAATTATATGATGCATGCATACTTTTCTTAATTAAAATATATGATGCAGTATGTTAAACAATTTTCATGCAAGTTCAAAAATAAGAAAAGTGAAGTATAAGTACCTGAATAGCATTAAAAAGTGCAAATCTGACAAAAATAATCCTCTGCACTGATTAAGTAGCAAAGCCAAGTACTAGAGACGCCCTGAAATGTACCAAAAAAAAGTATTATGTAAACATTGAAAGCACAGTGTACTTTATTTAAACTACAATTTACACAATACTAGAATAAAATTAGACACAAAATAGTGCTATTTTAGATAAATAGGAAAAGTTAGGAATACTTATTTCATATTGATTCTCACTGGCATTTGCCTTTAAAAATTCAAAGAAATTATACTTTACACATTATTTGAGTGCAAAACAAAAAATCAGACCTACAAACATATGAATAGTTTAATATATTTTAAATTTATTATTGTTAATAAAACACTTTTGTTTTTGATATCAAAACATAAAAACTCACTGCACCATAGAATTTGACAAAACCAAGTAATTACAATTGATGGCATGAATAGCTTAGTCTTATAAAATTGCAGTTTGCAGGTTATGAAAAGCAATAATCATCAGAGTGAAGGTCACTAAAATTAGGATGACATTTTCATAATTATTATACTTTGTATGATTATAAAATTTTTATGTAGAAACTAACATCAGTTCTAGTACAAATAAGACTAACAAGTTTTTTGCCAACTAGACATTTCCTTGGAAATACTTGAACTTTTCAAATTACTGCCCAAATGCAAACAATATAGTTCAAAAAGCACTTCCCACTATTTTTTGTGCACTGTTTACTTTGAATCCATGCAAAAAAAATTCCATAGTTAAGACAATACCTGACCTTATTTTTTTGTAGCTATGCAGATCGATAAACCGTTCAAACTTACTGACCATTTCTTTGAAAGTAATGGAAAAAATGCTTAATTTGTACCTATTAAGTGTAAAAATACAATAAACTGCGTAAAGGGGTAACAGACAGCTGGATCTGGCAGTTTTTGTGAATTTAAGAGAGTTTTCATGGCTTTTAATGCGTTTGAGAAACTCCACAGTTTCACATGAACTAGTTAAAGGGACGAACTGTAGAGCTTATTAGCACAAGTATGGTCATTTTTTGCTTGCCACAGTTTCCAAGCAAACAGTGGGCATTCTATCTAGACCTTGATAGTATTTTCACCTGATGTTAAGATAAAGTGATAGGCTAGAGAAATGATGTGAAAAGTTACTGCAATGCTTTCTACAACTTTCAGCTAGCACTAGCACAAAAAAGGTGATATGCTGACAAAAGCACAAGTTTCTAGAGACCAAAGAACCTTGAAACAGGAGGTAGAGCTGCCAATCATTAAATTGTGTGGATGTACCATGCCAATGTGGGATAACAGTGAGAAGGAATGCAAGTGTATGACTGGCAGTTATGAACAACCATGTGTACAACTGTTACATCAATTACATGGTGTACATTGCTGCAAAGTGAGCTGCTGAAGATAATTCAGTGCTGAGCATGTTGTCTGTCAATCCGGAAACGAAGAATTATATAAAGTCTTTACCAATCTTGAAGAAAGAAACATGTTAGTAACAGAGAAAACAAGAGACATGGAATAAATGGAATCCAAGAAATATTAGCTTAGTGATCAGAGAATAGTCAGAAAACTGAAAAGAAACTTGATAAATCATTGCGTTCTTGGTTGGAATAACAGAACAATGTATTGATTGAGGCAGTCTTATTGGGAAAACTGAAGATGAAACTATAACATCAACTACATGATGTGAATTATACGTGACAAGATGACAAAACTTGAGCAGAATTAATCAATTGGCATTCATTCGCAAAGGTGAGGGTTGCTGAAGATGATGACTCATAACTATGCACATTGCAACCATAGGTTGTAGAGCTGTAGCAAAAAAATTGAAGGGGAAAATGGACAATAATTAAGAGAGAATGGACTTTTCAGTCTTGCTACAATAACTTGCATAGTTGCCTGGTACGTATATATTACCCTTTAAAAGTTGCTTTACGTTTTTAAATTTTTGCAGCAAAAAAATGTAACATCAAATATTTACAATGAACAGGACACTACTATTCATGCTTCAGAGAGTAGTTGTGAAGAATTTAGGTCTCATACAAATTTCACAGTAGAATGTTATGATTTAATATAAGATCTGTATTTGACCAAAATCACAAAATGCCAGCCCATTTTCTTTCAGACCATTAAAATTGATACCAGTTCATAAAACTCAGATGACTCGTTACCTACATACCGAGCTCAAATGATATAGCAGTAGTTATATTGACACAATTCTGATATATTGGTTTTGAGATTAATAATAGTGAGTCTGCGATGGGACTCAATCTCAGGTATTAAGCTAACTGAGCGCTGCCCTCTCTTGAGCCTCTTTCTCTTTGTTATGCATTGCTTCTTGCCATTTTTCCATTTTTCTCTGTCTGTCTTCCATCATTTCTTGAACGTGGGCTTTGTACCATTTCACCACAGATCCCTGCATTTGATATCGAAAAGAATTGATGAACTCAATGGACAGCTTAGTTTCAACCTTTTCGAAGCTTTTATGTAAATATTTTACTGAATTAACTAAATAATGGATCAATATATGTAACTTATGTGGTCTCGAAATGCTTCTTTTTGTCACATTATAACAAAAAACAATTGATTTACAGAATAATATTTACTGCGTGTTTTTAGGAGACACATAAGGTGCATAGTTTAGGAGGCTGTTAGGCGCCTTACTTTACTTTGATTAGAAACTTTATGTATAACGGATATGCTTTGAACAAATTTCACTTCGAAGCGATAAACTAAAAAGTCACATCGTGTTCAGGTTTAGCTTCAGATTTCCAACAGATCCGTTGTATCCAACGTTTCTGCACTTCAAATGCTGCATTTTCTCTACAGCCATATGTAAATATCTCCTCGACGAGAAGCATCAGTAAGACAGATATACATTAGTGAAATTTAGCTGTTAGACATGAATGTAGGCCAATAGGAATGTTTGATTTCGTACCTGTTTTTCTGGAGGGGGCGGGGGTACTCCTAAAGTAGATTTATTTCCCCCAACATAATTTTCAACCGAGCCGTAATTACTCAGTAATGCAGAGAGGGGTACACTGTCCCCTAGTAAATCCTATGCATACATGTTTAGAAAGATGGACTTTAATATAGCTTAAGCTCATTTAATATATCTCAAAAAAATTCAAGTGACAAATTTTGAGCCTGATAGAAATCATATAGAATCGATGTATTGAAATTTTAAACTTCAAAACATGCCAATTCTTGCACTGATAAATAAAAATGTTAAAATTTTTATATATATATCGAGTTTTCTTAAAGAATTCAAGCGGTCCATTAGACATTGCATTAGCATCCGTGAGGTACATGTAGCTTCAGCAGCAATTTCACATTTAATGCTACATTATGAATTGGACTATTCATTTATAACACACGTGTATAATTCGAGGAAATATCCTAGGTTTAAGTTGAGTATATTTCCCTAGCATTATTCAGTGATCAATATAACAATGGCTTCTCTTTTGGCTGACACTGCAACACTGTGCAGTATCATAAACTAAAACTAAAGATTTTTCATTTTTGAAAAAATTGCACCTTACTCGTGGGAATCATTTTTTGTTTCTCGGGTGCCGAACTGAGTTTATGTTTCTGGGTTCCTCTTAGCAATCCACCTAACCCGCTATTTCGTTGCTCGTACTGCTTCTGTTTAACAGCATTAACCTAACATGAAATGACAAAAATAGACCTGAATATGTCAAAAGATACAAAAGATATTTTAGTGTGCAGCGAAGAATATACAATTTAAATGAATGGTAACATCCCAAGTTGTTGGAAATAGTGGGTTATAATGTTTCGGTTCAACATAAAAAAAGATTGCTTTTTGCTTCAATCCGATTACAATATTTAGCAAAATTACTAATTCCATAGTAACCATAAGGTAGAAATTAAAATTGCAAAGTGAATTATTTCACCAACAATGAAAGAAATGAAAAATACTGCACAATTGATGCATATTGCAAAAACTGATACCGTCGGCTACACCAAAAATTATCAGTTAATCAAATATAACTGAACAGAGATATCAATATGCACCAGTAAATGGAGTAGCTGGCATGATAAAACTACCAAATAACTTAACATATCATTTTGTGGACTATCGATTTTTCGAATATCAACTCTATCGAGAATAAAAATTTAAAGAAATAACTATTTTGCATAATGATCAGATAGGCAAGGCAGTATTATTTGAGAGGGGTCATAAATAACAGGGAATGAATTTAGAGCGGCTCTACTCTTTAGCAGTTTATCTTTCTTTTAGAAAAATACCTTTTCGCGGTATTCTTTGACCAATTCAGAGCTATCCATACCCCTAAACGGACGCAATATTGGCCGTACGTCGTTTACATTTTCATGGACGATTGCCTTCAAGAAGGGAATTAAGTCGATCAGTTCTGTATCAGCATGGGGATCGACCCCTGGTTCAAGAGTATATTTTTTTATTTTAATTGCATTGTCTGGTTGCAACTGAAAAGCTTCCGGTTCATCGTCAATGAGGATAACCTGCCTAAGGAATAATTTCTAAGTTGTATTCTGAAAAACACATGAATATTCTTCAAAAAGTTACGAAATATAATTTTATTATCCACCATGTTAAAACTAAATTCAAATTTATTCTGTAAGTATAAAGGCTGAACTTATGAAATGTATAATGAGTCGCAAGTATTAAAAGCAGTAGTATTCAGCTTGAAAAAAGAACCAAGGATACATCAAGCCCTGAAAATTTCTCTTCTTGATATCAATACATAACTTAGTGCTAGTGCTGAGTAATAGAAATAAATTTAAAATTTATTTTAGAAAAAATTCATGGAATTACAGTTCAGTATTTTGGGATACAGAAAAAAGCGAACATCACAGATAGGCTAATTTTGCAGTTTAATTGAAAAAAAATAAGCAAATTACTATTTTGGTAGCATTCCAAATTTGTCTATTCTGGTACTGGCTTTTCAATTGAAGTCATTTGATTCATAATCACATATTTGAAATTGAAAGGTTTTTTTGTAACCTTTCATGAATCTAACTACGTAATGATAAAAAGAGGGGGTAAGTAGTTAATTGCGAACAAACTCAATTAAAATGAAGCTGACAGTCTATTGAGATCCGACAATGTGGCTGCATTAAATTTCTTCATTCCAGTTACGCAGGGAGAAGCTACAAGCATTTACAACAGTTTAAATATCAAAGGTAAAAGGTAATTGGTGAAGGTCCATCAAGTGCTACATCAAGGCATATTCTATGGATGTTAACGACATACTTCTTTATTCTAGAAACTGATGACTCGCTTTATATAAGCCAATAGGAATCATACATTATTGAACGATTACAACATTTAGATATGCTTTTTGTTCTTTTATTTATTAATGAACATCCTTTTCTCTCAGATTCGTTGTTTTTTTACCTATGTGGTAGTTTTTTACACTAAATTAGTGGTAGTAAAATCGATTCTGAGTTTCCTCAATAAGTTTAATCCAGCCAATAGAAGAATCCAAAAAAACAGCCAGTGAAAAGCCATGATTTGAAATGACATGTTTGGCAACTAACATTTAGGTTTTCACATTGAATTTCAAGTCGAAAATTGAGCATAATAAAGTTAAAAATCTGGGATGGGTTATATTTAGGGGAAGGATATAGATAGATTTAGTTTAAAAAATCTGAAATCAATATTCATAGAAATACCTTAGATCTCTGTTCAGCTTGCTGAGATCCTTGACATACGAACCATTCATAAATAGAGTGGCATCCCTATATAGCTGATGCAGAGTGCAATGCTACATGGATTCAAAAGAAAAATAGTATTAAAATGTTAAATTTTAATTTTCGAAAGGCTATTGAACATGAAATTTTCAAAGAAAACCAAGAGCAGATAGTTACTTTTCTCTATGAAATACAAACTCAGAAATTCGAAAAAAACTAGTCGAATTTTGGCTATAAGATTTTCTCAGTCTTATTTGGAGTAAACGTTTGTGCGCATCATGTATTGGCATGTATGATTCATATAATATGTGCAAGTAATATGAAAGTGACTTGTCTATTTTTTAATGCACAAATAGATATATAAATAATATGTATTTCTGTTTCAGCTTGTATGCATATGTGTGGCTGTATGTATGCATGGACATCATGATCGAAGAAAAATATTCTTGCAGCATAATTTAAAAAAATTAACCTTAGAATCCAAACTAGCAATAATGGGCTCTGCAGTACCCAAGTTCTGTGGCGTAAAAATCACAATCTCATAGTACGGTGCCAATTCATTAAGGAATTTTTCCACCCCGGGACGCTTTGCTACTCTCCATCCAGTCTTACGATGCCAGTCCATATGCACTAAAGTGTCTTCTAAATCTAATACTAGTGTGGGAAGTTGGGGGATGTCAGGGGGTACAAACCAGGGGGGCCAATCGGGCAGAAGTTTATCCCGAATAGGGTCCGTAAATGGCTTTGCAATCTCTGAGAGCTGGGCCTATACAGAAGGTAGTAAATAAAATAGATGTTCTTTTGCAAAAAATTATGAATTTGTATAAAAAACGAACCTAAAAATTTTCAAAGGTTTAGGTAGGATAATACCATAGGTTTTGGATAATTTTAGTATCAATTCATTAAGATACCGCTTACCATATCTAATTATATATATATATATATATATATATTTATATCAAAACAAATTAGAAAAGTAAACATTGTTAGCTAGGCTGGCTTGCAAGAAAGTGCACTGAAATATAAAATTATTATAGATCTTTTAGAAACACCAGGTTGAGTGGTATCATTCAAGTTGGAGAACATCAACCTGAACAACCTAATGCAGGTTTATTTGGTAATTTTAATAATATTTCACTATTAATATGAAATTAAGGGATAATTAGAATATAAAGTAACTTTTCAGGGTTACCAAAAAACAATGGCAGACTAAAATTATGGCAAGTTAAAGTCATGTAAGTGAATACTTAGCAGCAGTAAAGTAGAAGTAATTAATACAGACAGAATATTTTATTTTTGACTCCAGCTGTTCTAAAACTGTAGATTATTACATAGCTCGTTCAAATGCCTACTGTCGAAACTAATATCTAGCATAAACTTTGGTTAGCTACAGCTAGTTAAGCAGCTCTCTGAAACTCGTTTTTTGTACTTTTGATAAGAAATTGAAACTGAAAAATGCATGTAAATCTAATTTTAATATAAGAATAAATTTCAGTTTTTAAATTAAAGATTATTGAATTGCCTGAATCCAACGAACTGATTTATGCAGAAATGATCCATTATATAGTTCAGCGCATTCTTTTTGCTTATAAACATAAATTGCGACAGCAGATCCAAATCCAACCAGTCCAGCTACTGGCCATATATTTAGCTTCTTTTTAGAATGCGTATTTACATCACTAGCAGGTTGCTTGGCTACATTGTCCACCAATTTTTCACGTCGCTGCATTCTTAATGCAACTAGTTCTTTGGTGCTCATTTCGGTTTTTGAGATTGTAGAGCCATTTGCAGGATTTGAACCCTCGACTTCAAAAATGTAAACAGAATAAAAGATCAAGTTGTTTGGTATTTAGCTTAAAACAAAACTTATGCACACGCATGCATGTACATTCAAATATTATATTGATTGATAAGATTCTTAAACAGAAGAGTAGAATAAGGCGATTGAAGATACATATCTACATTGCAATAATTTATTGCACACTATACTTTTATTGGCGATTTTTCAAATAAATTGAAAAATTAATGTTTTAAAGGGTAAAAATTGCGCAAAAGGAGAGAGTGAATTGAAAAAATTCACTGCGAAATGTTAAATTTACTATAATTTTATGCATTTTGAAAAGAAGGTCAGCTGAATGCACTATAAAAATATACTAAAGAATTTCTATTGAATACCAAATACAATTTTAATTCCTCCATAACAAAGACCATTTCAAGTTTCAATTATAGGATAACGAATTTAAATATTATAAATAATATAAAAAATGATAGAATTAATATGAATTAACGCAACAAATTTTTTTTCATGTAACCTTCCAGCTTTTTTGCTGATTCAAGCAACTGATATTAAAATGTATGTCAATAGATTATTAAACCAAATGAAAAAATGCAACAAAATTCGCTGAAACAAACAAACATTGCCGCAAAAATAATTTGTCGATATTGGTGGAAATTGAATTTTGAAAAATTATGTTTGAAGGACAGTTTGGAAAGAGTAAGTAAATCGAATTACAGTACAGTCTCCTAAGTCGGACACTTCATCATTAATTACTAAATGATCAACTTGAGGAGTTGCCAACATATACAAAGAGCAAAAATAGTTGAAAAGAAAAGTTATCGTCTTGTCAGCTTCCCGGTCTACAAAAAAATCTAGATATAATAGGCTCTAGACTTAAGAGGTTTCACTGTAGTACATTGACTGAAAATTTTAGACGTGAATGAATTACCTGTACTAAGTCTTCGATACGAAAGACATGGTCTCGCACTCCGATATATAACTCTTGACCTTAAGGTAGTAAAGCAATATTGAAAACTGGATATTCCAAATATTTCGAGGTATAACCGATAAATGAAAATATTGTGCATTATCGCTAATATTTCTGCCAAAGTTGAAAGGTACGGCGTAGAACCTGCAAGCTCCAACGCTGCACGCAGCAAGCATTCTTCACAATTTACAACGAGCTCTAAGCTCAAAAGCAACTATGAAATGTTCTCTGACGCCTTGTAAGAATGATGAAAATTTGACGCAGTTCTCCTAACCAAAATATGTAAAAAAGTTTTTGGGACCAATGCCAGTACGCCGGAATGAGAAACTTAATGCGCGCTCCGATTGGTCAATAGATAAATTCAGATATGATGTGATTGGCGTAAATTCATATTAATTTGATTTTAGGTGGATCTACAACTGATGACGTCAAAGCGGCAAAGAGTGAACGAATCTACCTGACGGCCAAAGATCCAAATATCGAGTTAATCCAATTTTAAACTAACTCATGGAAAAAAACAAAATTGGTTCAGCATACATATTAAAGAATAACGCGTATTCAGGCCATAATTCGATTGAACTGATCGAAAAATGCTTTGATTTCCGTAGAGCAGTGAAAACCAGTTATATTAAGAGTTAAGAGTTCTGGAATTATCTTTCTGGATTAGCATTTATTGGCAAAAAAAGGTAATTCTTCACAGCTATTGAGTTTCGTTTGTTTATTGGTGAACGAACTAATTGCATGGAAATACTGTGTACTGATGAGCAAGATATTTGGTTGGAAATTATTTGCTAAGCACCATCTTGATTTCTCCAGGTAATAATTGTGAGTAGTGATGGCTGAAGAAGCAATATTTTTTTCTGGATAAGGAGGTTAGCTATGTTTTCTAAAAATTAATTTTCAGTTGTTGGTTAAATAAAGTTGTTTTTTATTTAGAGCAAATGATATCATTTTGAGTTACTTTTTGTGAAATTCAGTGTGAAATAAATTGAAATTCATAGTATTATAAATTATTGAATAAAAAGTCAATCTTTGAATGAAAAGGAATTTTTGGTAAAGTAGCATGAACATACATATTATTGCATAAAAAAATGAACCAAGGATTAATCTGCATTAGTAAATTAAATAATATCATATTATTTATTTTGTCCAAATTTTTGATGTGAGAAATCGACATAATCTTTATTATCAGATATTTAAAAAAAACTTAAAACATTTTTTAATTGTATTCTTGCTTATGAAATGAATTCAAAGATATTGTCTGAGGTGCTGTAAGAAAATTAACCTTAGAATTTATTTTGTACAATTGAACTGCTTAATACGAATTGTTATGATTTACTTATTTTATTTCTAATTCTGAAAACTAGATTGATATTTTATTTTTTGATCATGATTAATCATCATGATCAGAAATTTTATAAATGTCAAAAGTGTATTTTTATCATTTAACTTTTTTATTTGCTTTTTTTATGTATCTACTTGAAGTTTTGCATTTTGCTGTAGATTTTTTATTGTTACCTTAACCACTGTTACTAAGATATTGTTTGCTTAAGATCCCATCTAAAAGATTTTTATCAAGACCAACCTTTCCTGTCCATAATCTATGTATACAATCAATCTACAATTGCTCTCATAAATAATCCAGTTAGCAGCACCCAAACAAAACACATTGCCATACTATTAAGTAATTGAAGAGAAAAATAAAGAAAAAGAAAGAAAATATGGACAATTTATATTATTAATTGAAGCAGAGGACCAACAACTACAATGACTCAGTGATGGCACCAGGAATACCACCGTATTGCAATAATGTAGAAGAGGGAGAAGAAATTTATTAATTGTAACAATGTCATGCAGGCTACATGGGAGTAGCCTTACGGACTGCATGAAATATCTTACAAAATTATTAATTAAATTGTTGATCTCAAAAGACATTACAAAATAGCTTGGGTGAAAAAATAGGTAAATCGGGGTAATATTTAAAAAGTGTAGAATCCGGGTACTAGAGCAGTAAATATTTTAACACATACACTACCATTGTATGCGTAAGTGTATCAGCAACAATGGCATTCAGTTACTTTATGTTCTTACCAATGAGAATACAACTGACATTTTCACCAAATCTTTATCGAATCCATCTCACAGTTATGTTGCTTTTAAAATGTTCCGCATTAATCCGTCTAATTTAGAAAAAAGACACCTGTTACAGAAATTTAATTAAAAAAGTCCATATCTAAGATTTCTTGATCAAAAAATAAATCTGGGTAATGAAATGCAGTCCAAGTTTCTGATAATTTATCCACTGTCTTGAAAAAAGGTTACTTTTTCCAACTAAGCTACACACCATACTGCGGAGGAGCATAATTGGCTTACCCTCAATACAGTGGCATTAGGAATTAACTTCTTAAAGCATTAACTCTGTTTGTAGCTGCAATATGAGATTAAAAAGATTTGTACAATTCTAAAATTCATAAAAGTTTGTACAGATACAAGGTTCAAAGAGAGTCACATATTCAAAATAATTTGGGCTGCATGTGTTATTTGTGAAGAAGAAATTGGAAAACAACATGCAAAACAAACAAAAACAATAGCAACAAACAAAACAAAGTTGTATGTTAAGACTATATTATATTAAGGTATGTGTGAAGGGAGTTTCTCTGAAATAATAATGATACTCTGCACAGTAGCAGGGTAACCAGAGTAAAACAGAGAAGAGCAAGAGATGTTTTTAATTATTAAATGTTGAGCACAGATTGGCCAGATATTGAATTATGGGGTTACTCTGTCAAGCGTTTATCGGAGATATCAGTTTGGAAAACCAAGAAAATACTTTGTGGAATAATGAAACAGTGTAGACGTTGAAGACATGGATATTGTTGGAAGGATCTTTTTTGTATGTAGGATTAAAGATATGGAGTGTACTCCTACATTGTGATATTTTTGTTGTGTTGATAGAGTGCCCTCACTTCCATCAACACAATTAGTAAATGTAATATTTCTGAACTAACTCTTGCCTATTTTCTTTGCATTCTCTTTATTGCATTCCTAGTAAATGATTCAATCTACAATCCAGTATATAAAAGATGAAAAAAAACATAAATTTCATTAGTAATAAAGAATGATTTGCCATTTATACACAAGAGCTGTAAGAATCAACTATATACACTACATGTGTTACACTGGAAAACACCAAAGAACAAGAAATGCAATACAGAAGTACATGTATTAATATATATCTTTAACTAGTTTCAAGTATTGCTGAGAATAAATTTCTAAGAATGAATCTCAACAACACAATGAAGATAAGTTATTTTTCTCTTAGTCAATTCCAAACAAACATAGCTAAACCGTAAATTTATTTCTACAAAAAGCATGGGATTATAGTCAATTTATAACACACAAACTTCTTCTTATCAATCTATTTCATTTTAAAATAAGTAGTATATATTTTCATGCCATTCTTTTCAAACAAGAGGGGGGGGCTGCCAAAATATATATAAATATACTCCATGTAATACTAGAAAAAGATCAACACATACATACATGTATAATTTCCATTTGATTAGAAGATTTAATTTGTCTCTATCATTTCCAGCAGAATCCTATGAGACCAAACTTGCTCTATTAATTGTTTTATGGTTTTGCAATTTAAACAATCAATAAAAATTTTACTTCTTTATTTTAAAATAACAAACTCAGTTACTTTGAAAAGTGTTGTTGTTAGCACCGTTCACCACTATTTGGAGAAGTGCTGCTGTTGTTTATTGCTCACTTGCCTATTTGTATACTTGTTTGTCTTAGTTTTTTTGCTTTCCTTTACCTATGTTGTTTCACTTGCAATCTTACATGTTTTGCTTTTGTGGTCTTCTATCATATTCGGCAGATAAGTACATGTGCATAGGAATCATCTAATACAATTCTTCTGAAGATGAGTTTAATTCATCAAGTGGTACCCAACACTTGGATAAATTTTGCTGAAAAAGCAGTGGAAAAATTTCATAAATGCTATAGTCATTTATAATTTACGGAGCAGATTCTCTTTTTCTTGAGGCACTAAGGGTGGAAAAGTTTTGGGTCTCCTATAAATGGCACATCACAAGACTCAGTGCACATACAATCTGTATTCAAATTTCAATTAAAGTAAGTTTCTGTGCAATGGAAGTTTTATTATCCAAAAATTCTTCAGTAAAAACTAGTATTGCTTAATTTCCATCCACTCAGATATAATCTAGTAAGCAAGTACTCAAGTACTTGACAACCAAAATAACGTTGCATGAAACAGATTTTTTTTGCATTTTCCGTCTGACGTCTTTAAGAGTATTGCATATAAATATAATATTTTATTGCATATGCTTCTGCAGTAACATTTTTTAGTTACTTCTAATTAGAAATTTCATTTGATAAATGGAAAAAACAAATGCTTAAAGTATGTACTGGCAAAATGAAATTTATCAGAAGTTTGGCATGATACGAATATTCAGTAGGCTTATTCACTCCTCATTTTCGCTCAAGCTGAGTTTCACGATTTACAAAGCACAGAAGATTCAACAATTGATTCAAGAGAAAAAATTCCTTATTATTTTGCCATCATCATTCTTATAACTTTGAAAAAAATGGCATTTTTAAGGCAGTTCGAGCTCCTTTTAAATACTCGGATGCAATTTTTTCAGAGTAGAATGCTTGATAATCTCCCTCTTTGCTGCCAATTAAGCCCTCAATTAAGGCCCAGCCCGCCTTATCTAGTTCATCCAAAAATGCTGTTGCAGATGCCCAGTTGTCATCTGCCAGTGCATATTCACGGAAACGACCCATGTCGTATTTGAAAATATCATCAACTAATCTTCGAAGACCAGCCTAAAGAATAAGTACAAGTAACCCTCAGCTTGCATTTATTAAATGGGCAATAAGAATTATTTAATGAAATTAGGTTTCTATATCATGAAATTGGTATGTAGTAGTGTAAACACCGCAACACATTTTATGACCCTAAGTAGAAGTACAATATCTGCGCAACCAGGATTAATGCATAACTGTAATATCATCAATGTTACTGGATGATCATAACTTGAATATTAATATTACATGGTATGTGACCCTACAGCAGTTAATTTGATGTAACTCTTACTGGATACATTACTGGATGAATGTAATCTTTTTATTGCTGTTACTGACAACATTACTGGGCACATTTCAAAAAAATCTTCAATATTTGTAAAAATTATCTTATACGGTTCAGTTTTGTACTTAAATCTTTCTTTAGATGACCTTTTTTAGAAAAATACTGCTGCTGGACACGTCAATAGATACTTTACTGGATGGGCCTCACTACTGGAAAGTTATTGAACGGGTACCATCTGAATGTTACTGATATTGGGCACATTACTGGAAAGCACCTCTGAAAATGTTACTGGATTTTCATCCAGTAACATTCCTATAGCAAAATATGCTACTGGCAATTTCAGCTACTTCAAGTAATATCATGGAATTGCATTAATCTAGTGCGCGAATTTCTGGACAGTTGATGACACCCCATCAAGTATGCATATACTGCTTTCAGCATGAGTAAGATAGTGAGGCAATAAACATTGCAGCAAGAAAAAGCGAAATTATGTAGAAAATTAGAAGCTAAAACCCTCAAGCAACTAAAATATTATGCCCCATTTTTACATATGTATGCCACAGAAGTTTTTTTCAAAACTTTATTTAATAGATTGCTAGACCATAAGGCAGTCAAGTTTCATCGGTACACTTTTCCATCAATGCTACACTTGAAACTATGCAATAAACTGATTTTCGAATTGTGCAACTAGTTACTGCAATGCAATGCATCAGTCTATAATAGTTTTTTCTAACTATAGCTAGCGGTACAATTTAGGGTTGATTTTTATACCTGGTCTGTTTGACGAGACAAACCCTGATCCAGAGTTCCATTCTCACTTGAGTCATTTTTACCGCTTAAAGACGTCAGTACAAGCTCCAACAACGTAAATCCTAAAGACTAATTGTGGTGGAGAAAGATAAAAAATAACGGGAAAATAAATACTATGCATATACTATATAGCGTTGTTCGATTTTGACTGTAATGCGCACCAAAGATATAGCTTATTGTTTTACAAGTAAAAAATTGCTAGCAAAATTTTTAACATCTATAACTTGAAAAGATAACAAAAATGAGATTAAAAATTGAATCATATGCATAAAATTCAGCTTTTAACCCATACTGCGTTAATGACATAAATACAATCCATCCGAGAACAATGCATGCATGCATATATGAAAGTATATTTACATTGTACCCGTAGATCTTCTCGAACTAATACCGATGATATCATAGTGGAAGTCAACACAGCCGAATCTGACAAACCAGCTCGTTTTGCATCTCTTGCAGCTTGCAACATTATTGCATCACTTGGTTCAGCCATTAAAGATGCAAATGCAAAATCAGTCAACCAAATCTAAACAAACAGATACATTTATAAATATGCACGTTAACTTTAACAACGCGTGGTTAAGATTAACTAACTAAACTAGTGCTAATTAGATCAAAAATGAATATACTCAAATAAATTTTACTATGAGATAATGGTATTGAAATGTGCATACAAATAGACAAAAATGCATGATATTCAAGCTTTTTTAAGACAATTCTAGCCATTCCAGATTCAAATAGAGTATACAACCTAACTAAATTAATCTTAAAAAGATATATAATAGGACTATATAGGCTAAAGTGTCTAAAATCCTTCCTACCAATACATTATCTTTCCAATTATAAATTTAAAAATGTACCTGAAATTTTACAATAGGGAACCGCTAAACTAAAAATTCTGACATATAAATAAATTTCATGACATTTGCAGTTTTGCCCCCCAAATGGTACTTATTTATGAATTAATTAAAAGTATGCCAAATTAAAGAACATATCAGGGGGATTAAACACTATTCATTAAATTGAACTTGAATAGAAACAGTATTTTAGAGGTTTTCAAATATATTCTTCAATTTGAACTTCAATAAAACCATCAGTGAATCAAGCATAACTGACAATCCTGACAAACAAAAGTTCCTATTAATTTCAAAATTCGACTCTTTTAGAGCCTACTAGAACCAATCGATTTCAGTACTTAGCCGTCAGATAAAAGTAATGATGTACCTATGAATGGGCAAAATGATAATTGTTGGGCAGTATAAAAAAACCCATAATACTGGCTAGTTCTGGTAGTAAAACTGTACATCAACTTACAAATTCCAAACCTCTGAATAAAACATATTCTTTGCCTTAATTTGAAAAAGTTGACAAAGCAGTTAGAAAACGTGGTATATTTTACTATTTTGAAATATGCACTTTCATATTCTAATATACCTTCAAACTAGATTTTGAAAGTTCGTCCATTGTAGACATACGAAAACTTGATGGCCCCACTGATCGATGAGCCACACCCTGAAAAATGAGCATGATAGACGCACCAAAAAGAGATGAAAAATCATATAAGGCTGTATGAACTTTCTGGTTCCTAAATTTATATATTTGAAGAATTCTAATGATTGCCACTAAATAAGAGAATTTTAGGATCAATAAATAGGTTCCTACTGATAGAAGATTTGAAAAAGGCAAGCACACATTTCAGAACAAGTTCTGAAAGGTTCAAAGAGTTTCTGAAAAGGTTCAAAAACATTCTTAAAACAGTTTAATGGCATATTTTAAATTGTTAACCTTTGAATAGAAATCTGTATTAAGTCGTCTAGAACTGAATACGTATGTGCTACCTTAATTTGAGAATGCAGAACTATATCGATTAGGACTCATAATTCATCATTTTTACTATAAACATGCTCCTATAACTTACCGATTCATGCACACAAGCCATAGCATTTAAGGCATATGCCATAATTAACCGAAGGAATTCTTTTCTCCTACGAATCGGCCGGTTGGAATCTAATACATCCAACAAATACTCCCCTTCTTGTTTCTGACGTGGAAACCTAATGAAGAATAAAATAGGAAAATATCCTATTATAAGAAGCACTGTCAATCTGTCGGCGCAAATTCATTACATCCATACTCACCCATCTCATTTATGCCCTAAAAACCTTAAATGACAGAAAATTTTGTAAAGAACACATCCTAATATTATTTAAAAATTCACTCATGAAAAGACAGAAATAGGAATGCATCCTTATTGAAGGAATTCCGTCAATAAAGAATGTACAGGATAGGCCATGAAATTATTTTAAACCTTCTAGAAAATAATTTGGAATGTGACCTTTCTATGAAAACAAATGCATTATGAGCTGAAAAGTCATTGGATTATGTCAGTCAATCAAATCTATGTTCCGTAGTGAGATGATAGCTAATATTCAACACATTCCCTATTTATTTTAGGGAAGCATATTCGAGAAATATAAATAGTTTTGCTGGGTGTGTACTTTCCATCTTGATTCTTGTGTAAAAGGCTAATGAAGAACAAAATAAGGAAAAAAATCTTTTTTTTAATTAACATTACCAAATCTTACATATAAATCCACCAAAGAAATCTCACAAAAGCTATTTGTGGCTCAGAGAAATTCATTAAATATAACGAGTTTGATGTTCATAAGCAGTATACTTTCAATATAAAGAATATGATGGAACCACAAAATAAATTCTTATATCCAAAATACTTTATGTCTGAAAATATGAAGCTGAACTTGGCATAATATGAAATTTCTTGGATACAAGTAAAGATATGTTAAAAATGGATTCATTTCATTAGATGTTTACTTCATGTACAGGTGTCAAAACTATTTCAATGCCTAATAAAAAAATACTCAAAATTGAATATAAAATATAAATTTTAATTGTATATAGAATGATTCACCTATCAAAGCTTGCCAAACTCTCCCATTTGAATACAAGCCAGGTATTCCCTACTTGTGGGGGGTCTAAGGAGGGAAATTTTTCAACCCACCTATCAAAGCAAAATATTGACTGAAAAAATGTACATTAAAAAAATTAAAAAATATTTGAAAAGCTCTTCTCATTCAAATACTGCAATGAAACATAAATATATGCTGAAAATGCAAAGTATTCGATTTATTAAGTACTATAGGTAGAAAGTATTATGAAATTAAAAACCATGTATTCCTCTTAAGTTACTGCCAAACGCAGACCTTTGATTCAAATTCAAACAACATAAAAGTACCTTAGTTCAGTTCAGTTCAGTTCAGTTCAGTTCAGTATGGAACTTTTCACTAATATCACTATTTATTTTGAACTTTTTGAAAGGCCCAGTCCACATAACTTTCCAATTGCTTATTATTTAACTTGATATGTTGCATTCTCTATTTGAGCAGTACTACAATAAATAATAGCACAGGCGCAATGAAGTAATCATTCTTAAATTTGCATGCCACTAATTGTACTGCTGAAACTATGACAATGGGATATAGCTCTATAGTTCTTGATGCAAATGACAGATGTAACGCTATGTAATAATCCAAATTTGCACATTTTAATCAATAGTTGCAACAAAATACATTGCAGTTTTAATATCATATTTTCCAATTACAAGAGGTAGTAAACAAGCTCTCAGATGCACCTACTATATGAGTATTCATTGCTACAGACCTTATTGCATACATTAACAAAATCCTACAGTAGACTACATATTATATTGGCAACTACTTTATGTACTAGGCAAAATACTTAGTATCCTAGACTTGTTCTATGATAATTAAAAAAAATATTCGTATTGATATAAGTAAAAAATTTTTGCAGATAATATCACAATTTTATTTGTATCAAATTTGAGTTCTTCATTTTTATCACTTTTAGACACTATGTAATGTTGTCAATTTTATAGGTCAATCTCTTCCACAGTAGTAGATTCTGCTCCAAACATTTAGTCTGTATTTTATGAATGTAAATCATCATTAAGAATCTCAAAGGCAAACCTGTTCAAAAATCGAATGTTTTCAAAACTTCCATCTGCCACGAGGCTTCCTAATAGAATCGAAGAGGGGATTGATTCGTCATTGAACGAACGCAACTCCCACGCTTTGGCCAGCTTCTTGTGTATGAGAACCTCATTGTTTGCCATATCAGACTCCTTCTCAGGATATTCTTTAAGCAGAACCCTTTCTAAACCAGGCGTTTGAGCTTCAAATAATCGAATGGTAGAATCCCCCTTTGTTACAGTTCTTCTGGGGGTATTCGGATCCAGGGGGTTAGGAGTGTACCCTCCCGAATATTCCCAGTCAGTGATCTACTAATTTCGAAAATTCTAAAATATTAGACCAATAATAATTGGGTATCAACATGCAAAATTCCTAATTATTCTACTATTTTTTAAATACGAGTGTTGCCCAGAAAATACATCCTGCACACTAACACGGATTTCATTTAATCGTATTTATTAGGAATTCTTTTCCTATGGAGTCTATTTTGCACTTTTATCTCTTAAATTTATTTTATCAAACTTCCGATGGAACGAGCCCTTACCATTAGGTATCCTTTTTATGACAGCATAAAGCTCTAAAAAAACCTAATTTATATAAATATAAAGTTTAAGTTTAAAAATAGTTTATATTGGGCAAATAGATCTTAGACATTATATTTTAAAGAAAAATGATACTCACAGGACATAGAACTCTATGTCTTTGTTCCATATAGTTTTGCTAAATAAGCAATTAAGTTGATATGCCTATGACTTATCTTTACACTAGAAAACACGGAATGACTATTTTACAATTACCAGATGCATCATCCAGAGATATAGAAAATAAATACCAAAGTTAGTATTACTGCAATTTTTAGTCTAAAATTTAAATGTATTACACCTTCAAGAAACCTATCTGTCCCACAAAACTTTTGATTCTCAAGTCCTTTGGTAGGTATGTTTGAAATCTCATGCACATATTCTTTTTAGACTGTTTCGTTATATTCGCTAGAGGCGATACAGTTACGAAACATGTTATCTCAGCCAGCGACATGATCATTGATGCCGAAGTAATAAAACAAAGTCTCATCGTGTTAGCTTTGATGTGCATTTAAGTTTGTAAAGTCGAAGTAAAATTTTTATCATGAATTCATTCAATTTTCAGAATAATTTTTTAAAAAGGTGACATCCCAATTTTTTAGTTTAAAAGACCTTTGGATTATTTTAGTGCTAAACGGAGAGAATAAATAATACAAAATTTTGGAAAATTAAGAAAAGTATTTGATTGGTTTGGATAGATAAATTTTTAGCTTTGTCAAGATATTTTCCAATATCTTGCACATTGTAACGTCAAATTGTTATGATTTTTTATTATCTTTTCTTACCTGAATAATATTAAAATAGAATTTTAACTTTAAAGCAATGCGGAAAGCTCCACCAACTGCTTCTGGTCAGCCAACGTTTCAATATGGGTCAAGACTTGGTACTGGTAAAGGAATTTATGCATATGTGTTAAAAACGTATATTAGACATTCTCGTGTGTACCAGTTTTCAACACCAATTGAATAAATTTAACGATATTAGGCAATTTCGTACGTGCATATAATCGACTCGATCGTTTTTCTTTTGATGGAAGTTAAGGATAATTTTTTCTTTCTTACTTCTAGTTTATATCTATTTAAAACATTTGATAGTATTCCTTTGAAGTGCCTGTCATTATTTTATCGCAATCCATGAACTCGATGAGAAACGTAAATGGTATAATCATTACTTGGAAATATTTTTGAAGTGAGTACATCTGTTGTAAATAATTTTTATAGATTTTGAGTTACCGATTTTTTATTCTTTGGTTTCAACTAGATTATTGTTGGATTCGAGATATGTGACAATTTTTGGATTTGAAATTTATAAAGAATATTGAGTTTCATTGATGCAGATTTGACTTGGTATGGGATGACAAGTTTATGGTGTCGATATTAGCCAGGGTAAAAGTGTTCTTGAAATGTTATACTCACAATAATACTACTACCATATGGTTGAAGAAAAACAATTGCTTTTCATAATTAATTACAACAAATTCAATTTTTTCCCTTTTCAGCTTCCTATGACGTATTTTGTATAATTGAAAACCAGTTTCAGTTTTTTTTAATTTCATTGAAGGATATTGAACTAAAATTAGGTTTTTTGTGCCTCGGATAAAATGCATTACCTATTTTCAAATTTCTTTTCATATATTTACAGCAATGACCACTAAGCTTACAAAATATCATTGGTATTTATTTTGCAACAAAAACCTATTTTTTCATCGCATCTTGGTATAATAGTATCCAGTCATTATTGTTTAAAACTGGTTTGAAAGGGGCGTAGTCTAAAGTGCTCTGCCAGGATGTATTTAAATGGAAAAAAAATTATCTTTTTTTATCCCTTTCTGTACAATAATGTTCAAAATGTATATCGCTACTTAAATTTTGAAGTGCTGAGTTGCATAAGGTTCGGATAGTAGATCATTTCTAACTATTGAAATTTCATTATCCAGGACAGAGAGGATCCCTTGGATCAAGTTCCGGAATGAGGTTGCGCACTGGAGCTCCTCCGACTACTGCCAGCAGGGATGCAGCATTTGGGATTGCGTTAATGCAGGAAGTTAACATCGATAACAGGCCAATAACGCAACAAGGCATGAGCAGTATGGTAACGGGACAAAATCGAAGTTCAGGAAGACTGATTCAAGATGGGAACTTTTTTCTAGGATCACTCCGTCAAAAGGTTTTCGATTTTTTATATCATTTGCTGTTATTTCAGCTGACTTCTTGAATGTCAGTTAAAGAAGGCATGATCTAAACTGAGGTTGATAATTCTAGTAATGTATACAGTAAACTCTAACTAGAGTGCACACATTTTATTATTTGACTCTACTTAGAATTAATTATTTATCTTAAGTGTCGTCTCTTAAAATGGTGAAATACATTCTTAGATAGCTTGAATAAGCTATAACTGTGCAAATTAAAAAAACTTTTCAGTATTTTTAAGTATCTTAGAAAAATGTGCTCCCCCCTCCCCATGCACATATCCTTTGAACTCTGATTTGATTAGCTTGTAATTCTGGATAAAGAGTTAAATTTCATTCACTATATGAAGTTTAACTGCTTATATTTTTCCAAAATCTCTTCAGATTTTGGATATTCGACTCGAATTGTCGAAGCTAAATGAGGAGTCGGACCAACACATGAAAGATAGCAGCCAATATGGTAGTTTAGATCTTGCATATGAAGCCCTTACAACTGAAGTAAAGAATCTTGAGGTACCTCATTGCATCGTTAGTTTCTTGTGAATTTTTATTTTTAATTAAAAAATTTTAAAAAAATTCGGCTTGATCTCCTGTTATATTAGGATGAAACCGAAAGAAATGCTCTTGTTATATAACTATTATGATAGAATTATTTTTAATTTAAATTTTCCCATGATGGATAAGTTGATGTAGCCTATTCATAGTAATATTTCAATGTTTAGTTTATATTACTGCATTATAATCGTACATATATTTACATTGAAAGGTTACATGTTCGAATATTATCTCTAGTGACGATAGGTATCTGAGCTGCGGATTCTACCTTTCAAATCAATTTGAATTTGTGTACCTCGGAATATTGTAATACTGCTAGAGCTAACTTGGTGTACTTACTGATTTTGCCTGAATTTGATCTCTGACAGCTTTTGAGTTATCTGATTCAAGTTGAATTCATTTTTTGGCACTTTAAAACGAATATAGCAAAAATATGATTGTCCACTTTTCTTAATTAGTTGTATCTGTATAAAATATTGTTAATTGGACTTAATTCAGCTTTAAGTGATTTCTCTATGTGTAGTTAAGTTTTTAATGGTAGCTAGTTTACATTTAGAATGCAATGGATTGAAAATTGGTTAAGAATATAAAAAACATCTGTATTTTTCCGTTCAAAGTACAGTAATAAAATATTATTATAATTTGTATGTTGATGTTTCAAACGAATTATATAAGCACATTGTATGATAGGGGACACTGGCAGACCATAACCTTGCAATGGACAAATGTCACACTACTGCAAATCCAAGAGATATTGCAGCATATACCAATGAACTTGATGAAAGAAACAGGTATGCATGCATGAAATTCTTTGTATTTACCAATACGGGCATATTAATATTTATTAGATAGCATGCTAGGTGAATGTGAAGAATAGGGCACTAAAAATAATTTTAGGGACAGTAAATGCATCACTGATGATATAATATTTGAAAGGTCGAACACGTACTTCGATGACTTTTTGTTCAAAATTCAAATTTCAGAATAATTTTTTAAGATGAAAAAGAGTTTGAAATAATTTAATGATCTGTTACTACACTTTCACTCAATATTGTATTTACAATGTCGATAAAATTCCGTTCTATTAGAACTAGGTAAATTTTCATTTTTTAAGTATTTATGCATATGCATACATACAAACATATATTTTTTGTGCGGAATTTGCTAATATGTGTGATGCGTGTAACACTTTTTACGTATTAAATATTGTTTTACATGTTCTACATCCCATCAGGATCCGATTCGTATTAGTTTTTTTATATTTTGATGCAGAAAAAAGGCTACTGAACTAGACAAAATATTTTTACTAAAGCAGGAAAAGGACAAAGCTGAAGAAGAGACAAAACTGTCAATATTGCAGGTATTTGTTTTGCAGCAACTTTTCCTAAATAAATTAACATACTATGATATCAATGACCTTTAGTATTTTTTTATTAATAGGTAGATATGGCACTCGATAAGAAAAGTTTTAATCACAATAAATTTCTTACTAATGATCAAGATATGAAGGAATAAATACAAACTTTGATGACTTTTCAGCTAATAAAAGGTGCATTATTTCTAACAGTAATATTTCAAAATCATTCTTCAAATGTCACAAAAGAGATTAGAATAATTTAGACTTTTACTATGATTTTAATCAAAAGAATAGGAAACTTATAGACCAATGTATAGCAGTTTTTAGGAGAAGGTTGATGTACATAGCAGAACTCCAGGAATTTACCTTCAAGATTCAATTTCAACTTCTCAATCACAATGAAGAAATGTCTTGACGTGAATTTCCTTGTATACACATATAATTTTTGCTTTTGATATCATTATTGCGCAGATAAGAAAAGAAACTGAAGAAAAGATGAAGTCTTCTGATCCAGAAAAGGTGCATGAAGATATATATGCATATATTGTATATTAGTGGGGTAAAATAAGTGCATAGAAATTTTGTATATATACAAAGATAGGCACAATGCATATCATAAATTCAGTATGTATACATACTAATAAATCTTATTCGCATTAATAATCATGGTTTTTCCTTTAAACTGACTTATTCTATCTATTTATAGAGAGTAGAGAGTGCAGTTTCCAAGAATTCTCTTGAAAATTATGTTATTTATACAAATATGTTGAAATTTTTTTCAATTCAATATTTTTAGTTAAAAATGTAAATCGAATTATTGATTTTTTGTGATGAAAAATTGTTTTGTACTCTATACTTCATTGTAGTTTTGGAATTTTTGCTCAAAGAATATTTTATATTGAAAAATTTGAATGCTCGAAAGTGGTAAACCTTACCTCACAAATTTGAAATGGGGTCTATTACCTAGTTGTGGAATTTTCTTGAAGATATTGTCATATCCCAAATCAGTTTCTGTATTATCAATATATATATATATATATATATTTTTTTTTTAACTTTGTGAAAATTTAAGAATCTTGAAACATTCTATAATTACAGAAACTTTGACTATTGTGTGGAGGTGTATGTTGATAAATTCTAAATCATTGTTTTTTCAAAGTATTATGCTTATATATACTTTCTAATTTTTTTATATTGTATAGATGTATACGAATATATATGTATATATAAATATTTTTTTTAGTTTATAGAATATAGTACCTTGGTGAAACGTATTGAACAGCTGCAGGAAGAAATGGAGGTGAAAAATGCAGATATTAATTCAATTTCATTTAAAATAAGGTGAATGATATTTATTTTCCCAAATTTTTATTCTATAATGAAATTTATATAAATTTTTAAACTGTTAGAATACAGACTTTTGATTTTCTTTTAAAAGATTTGTTCCACTTGAAAAGTCACAATCTTTATTTCATGGAAATTTCAAAACTCCTCTATTTCAAAGTAAATAGAACTGCTCAAGTATGATCTTTCGCTTCAGGCATGTTTTCTCAGATGAGATAAGGAATTATGGATGTTTGACTCTTATTCTGTCTAATGAGGTCATGGATTCTCTCTTTTCCATTGGCAAAAGAATTTACGCTTAAAATTTAGACTTGTAATTAAGTAATGGTCGGTAAACACATGTTATAAAGTTACTTTTGAAGAATTTTTCTGCTATGAATAAAAAGATACATCGAAGGATACAGAACTAAACAGAAAAGTCAGAATGGCTTTTAATTTAAAAACATATGATATACAATTTTCTTATAATAGCTAGTCGGCTACAATTTTGTTGGAAACTGGACTATCTGCCTCTGTTTTAATAGTTTTGATATAGATTGTGTAAACATATTTTCGAGTTGCTGGAGGTGTCACTCTTACTGTAGTATTACTAATGTATTTTTTGTATTACTATTACATTTTTGCTACAATTTCAAATCAATCCATAGGATTATATCGTTCCCTTGCTTGAAATATCTTCCAAATTAGCTAAAAAGTCTTAAAGAACATATTTTTAGAAATTATTCTTTTACAAATAAACCCATTCCGAAGAACTTTACGATTACCTTTTTCACGTAGCTTTCAACCGCTTCTTTGCATGTTCTATTACTGCATATTCTATATATTTTGATCAACCTAAAGTGAAAAAACAGAGGTATAGTGAATATTTCATATTGAAAACCCTGAAGTGGTTTCTTGCAAAGTTTATACAAGGGCATCTAAATTGAGTTACAGATGAAATATCACTATTCTGATAGAGAAGGCACTCATGCTGAACTGAAAGGCAATATAATGTAATATAATCTTCATGAAAGGACAGCTTATAGTAGTGAGAATTGTTCATAATACAATGAAAGGTTGCACATAATGTAAACTAAATTTTGCAATCACATTTTGAATTTTCAACTACAAATCTCAGTATTTTACTTTTCGTCATTTTAGTCAAATTCTAGTTTGAGAGGGTTGCTTGGTGGCCTTAGGCAACAAATAGGCACTACAAAAGGTATATTCTAAAAAACTTGTCTAAAAATATGATGGTAAGATTTTACTTCCGCTGGTTTATGTAGGGCAGAGACTTTGCATGTACCCCCCATCTAGTGCCACATGGCAAGATGTTACTGTATCATTATGGGTACTTACTTTTTAATTGAAATTTTTGAATATTCTTTTGCTTCTTCTATGAAGGACCTTAGGGACTGAATAAATCATTATTTTATGAATCAGGTGCAGTAAATTCTTAATATTACAAATTTGCTTTCAACAAATTTTCACTTAAAAGTAAGCAGAAAAGTCATAGAGTGCTCAAGTTTATCATCAGAATTTGAATATAGCATACGTCCGATTTAATGAATTTATTCAATAATTCCAGCAAATTTATTACATCCGAAGTGAGTGCTGCTGTACGTTAGTAGTTGCGTGCATAAATTTTGAGTAATTTCTTTGTTAGGGAACTCAAATCTCAAATCGGGGCTACTGGGGACCAATCCTTTAAAAAAGAATACTTAGAAGCGGAGCAGGAAGTATCTAGACTTCAACGTGAGCATGATGCACTATTGCTAGACATTGAACTTTCAACTTTGGAGCCAAAAATGGCCAGAGAAAAGCTACTTGAAAAGGTAATGATTATTTAACATAAAGAACTAATGTGGACCAATCAGTGAAGTTATATATATCTTCAATTTTCAAAGATAAGAAGTTTTCTAAAAAATCTTAATCTGAATTGACTTTGCTCGAGTTAATGCACTTGGACTGATGGGTATTACTTCGATTGAGCAGTATAGAATTCTCAAAATATAGGTCGAATCATTGAAAATTTTGGTCTGGATAACTATTAGAAGAACCACACGGCACTCTAATATAAAAGTCACTCGATTTCTCGCTTTAATGTGTTTAGAAGAGCATTTTTGATGCCATTACTGAAACATATACTGTAGAGCTGATTGTTTCAGTGATTTGTTGCATTCCGTTTCAATACGAAGAATTTTCGAAATCGACTTCAATTTCCTTGCTTATTTGGAGTGACTCAATATATACAGTTTCATTTAAGTTCATGTATAAGCAAAGTATTATGCTTACACCTTCCATTATGACAGCAGCGCCAGTGACTCTGCCATACAAATACATTGGCGGTACACTGTTGTACTATTTGCGCATAAGTCCTCTCTTTGAACTGAGAATTTGTGTTCAGAAATTTTTGAGCATGCTGGAGATTGTAGTATTCTTTGTATTGGATGAAGATTAATTTTTTTAAATCAGCTGTTGTTGTGTATACTGCCTCAAGGGCTTATATAAGTTATTGAATCGTTGAAAATTTTATAGGTAAAGGCAGACCAAGATCGCATCAAAGAGATTGATTTTCGTATGTCAGACTTGTCAAAGGAAATGGATGGCATGAAATCCACTATTGCTGATATTGAAGCGGATGCAAAGGCTGGAAGGCTCGGTAATGAAATTGATCCAGCAAAGGTATGACGTGCATTCATACATAGATGTATACTCTAAATATGAACATAAGGGATATTGTACATGTCTACAAAGAATTTGCATAAAAAAGATCTAATCTACACTCATCAATGTGCACATACTGCTTCATGCAAACATTGTCTTTTTACCATTAAATCCTCAGGTTGAAATTCTCCGGAAGCGTGATGGCGAAATGACTGAATTTATTGAAAGCTTTGGTGCCTCAAAAGAGGCGGCACTAGAAGAAAAACAAAACTTGCAGCATAATATTGTGGCTCTACTCAATCACATTAGTGCTGGTATGGATGCTAAAAAAAATATCCCCGATCGAATTCAGGCAATAAACTTGAAACTCTTATTGAAGCAACAAATTTAATATACTTGATGAAACATACATAATGTGTTAGATATTGAGCTAGCCGTATCTACAGTTGTTACCGTAACTATTACGTGTACATTTTAAACGGATAAAGGTATTATTCAGCATTCAATAAGACGGATTGCATCTTGGCCAAACTCAACTCATTATGTTCCATTCAATTTTGTTGTCCATTCATCGGTTAAGATATTTATTTGTTGCTATTAGTGCTGATTAGTATAGCATGCAATCTAGTATACTTACAATCATTTGAATATGCAATTATAGAGCATGTTTCCAGAACATGATAAAAGTGATTATTCTTCTATCACTTCTTCTCTCTCTATGCTCTATAGCTCTACTTGTGCAAATCTTTCAACTATTCTAAACAAGATGTACAACTGTAATTATTTCTCAAGTAATAAAATTTAGGTCCCAGTATAAAGTTTTCCAGACCATCAGAGCTGCTGCATTACAAACTCTTCATCGGAAGAAGAATAACTCTTTTTTGAAAAAATCAGTCAGAACTGATAGTTATAAATTATAGAACCCATTGGGACAAAAATTTGGGTCTGCCGGAAGTCATTAACATAAGTGCGCAAACTCAGATGCTTTTGAAACCCTGCCTCAAAAAAGGCGTTACTGAAATTATGGGTATTTATTTGAAAAGCCGTGCTTTTTGAATTTTCTCCATACATGTAGCCTTTTGTATGGGGTGGTACTATGGAGAAAACTAGATATGTCCCTTATTTTAATGCACCATGAAAAAATTTGCTATGGGACTTTGAAGAGTTTAATTGCAGAAGAGCACTTTTCTATCACAGTAAATATTTGTAGATCTTTTCTTAGCCTTACAGCAGTGGTAGAATTATTTTAAAAAAATTAGTGTCTTGATATATTTATTATTATTACTGCTGTTACAATTTTTATCCGGGTGCCTTTAAATGAAAATATTAAAAATATTGATTTTGCATTGATTGCATGACTTATTTTTTATGAATTAGTTTAATAATCCGAGTAACTTAAAAATAATATGGAACTAAATAAATGAGAAATACATTGGTTTGATGTTACAGATGCGAGAACTACAAGATGAGAGTAGCTTTAAAGATAAGCAGATGAAAAGTTCAGAGGTATGAATAATGCATACATTGATACATATTCATTAGTTTATGTTGAAAACGTATGAAATTTTCAATGTATTATTTTACTATGAAATATTGAATATTCATGCTCACATTTGCATTATCAAATGGAGATATATACGAATATTTATATATGTAAATTTATCATTTGAAGGTTACTATGAAACGTTTGGTTCTGGAAAAAGAAAAGCGTTTGGGCGAATTGGCAAATATTGACACTCTTGATAAGAAGATTCCAATTGAGCTTGACGCTATTTCAAAGAAGGTTTCATTTTTTTCATATCATGATACATTATAATGCTTATGACCGGAATTTTTACATTCGTACATTTTCTTCGCTTTTCTTGCATATTAATATATTTGACAGAACAAATCTCAGAGAAATTTATAGTCAATTCATCTAAATTACATACATATATAGATTTGTTGTTATGATTGCTAGATATTTATTACTGTCCTGTTTACAAAGCCCTAAGTATATTAGTAATTGAACTGTAGAAATTGATTTGTGCATTGAACTGCAACTGCTTCAAAAAAATCTGTTTTGTAATTTGAATTCGGTGATTCACCAATATAACTGCCAATTTGTAGAGCTTTTTTGTCAATCTAGCATTCCTCTTTTGTATTCCTTTGTATATTTTAATATAAAACGTAATAAAAGGTTATTTTCTGTTTTAAAAGGTGGAACTTATGAAATCAGAAATGCTAGAATTTGACGATATTAGTGGGTTGAGCACATGTTCAAATGAGATCAAGCAGAATTTAGAATCCTTGAAGGTAATTCCCATGATTTTTTTAATGACTTTGTACGTTTGCATAGATTTCATAGAGTATTTATATTACTATTTTAAAGTATATTTAACTGTTCTAGAGTTAATCCATGGACAATTATTTAACTTTTTAAACGTCTATTATATGTTAAAAATATATATAAATATGTGATATAAATGTACACATTTTGAAGGGTATGCATTAATTTTTAGGTAAATTTTATGATTTCATTTTGTTCCTATACATATATATATATATATAGAAGTATGTGTACATTTTAGGGCCTTACTTTTTCTACAAAATTTTTTGAATACTGATTAGAGCAAATATAGGCCATTTATGCAATTGCTGTAAACGTAAATGGAAGTTTCTAAGAACATATATATATTTCCCTAATTTATATTTACATTTAGATGTACTTTTTAATAATACATGTTGCACATCTGTTTTATATTCATATGCTTGTATCTATACATTCGGATCTAGAATTTTTATTGTGCTCGTTAGTACATTAAGCATTTTATGTATCAGGAACTCAGCAAAAAATTACTCAAAATTTTATTGGCAATATAATTCATGTATTTTTATTTATATTAAGTGATTGATTGTATTTGTTTTTTTCTGCATGAAGAGCCAATACATTGAGCGTCGTGATGCTATGATGAATCGGGTCTCATCGATCGAAGCAGCTTATGAAAAAGTGCGAAGAGAAATAAGCTCGAGTGAGGTAAATTTTATACATAATAGAGATTCAGTTACTACTAACAAAAAGGTCAATATTCTTCTTTTTTATTTGGCTACATGAATCTTTCATCGTAGCAATTTTAGTAAGTTGGTATTTCGAAAAACGGCACATATTTTAGTTGCCTCATATAGATATGAACTTTAACTTGAATTACTAAGTATCTATGGTATGTTGTAGTACTCATTATTTTTGGTTTAATTGCTGTGATGGTTACTGGCTTTTCTTAAAGAAGGCAACATTTGATTTACATTTATACGAATCAAGTTGCCTACATTAAATTGAGTTTACTCAGCTAAATGTACTTTTAGTTGCTTTATGCTCACTTGATGACTTCATATTATTTCGATACAAATTGGGGTTGTCAGCTAAATTTGTGTTTTCGGCTTATGAATTGCTTGACTTGATTACTGAACTGCATGTAGGTTTGAGGGGTATAAGCTAATAGCTTTAATGGTTTTGTTAAAAAAACTCAATTCAAATTTTTCAGATACAATTTTAGAATGTGAAATTTTTACCCTCTTAAGCAATTTCATATCTTAACATTGCAAAAATATTGCTCAAATTTGTGCATTCTCAAGGCATTTAGACATGCCTTACAATCTCTGTAAGAACTGATTGGTGTAGAAAAAGGAGAGGATGCTATTTTTTACTACAAAGGACATTGTAGTAATATTGAGTTCATTTAATCGATTTTATCCAGCTAAACACATTTTTAGGTGGTTTAAGTTGCCTTTGTTCTTCGATAAAAAAGTTGCAATGAGCAATATATATACTTAGTCAAGCATCTATAACTGAGTTTTATCAGCTTTAGCAGGATTTCTTTCCCTTAACTTGAAGGAACGATTGTAAATAAAGCTACCCAATTTGGATATATTTTTATTCCTTTCGTCTCGGATTCTAAAACGAATAGAATGTTCATGCACATATGTTCATGAATGCTTTCTAATTTTATGTATCATGTCTATTCAAATTTTATTAGATTGGAAAAGGTCTAGAAACTCTTGAAGAAAAGCTTAGAGCTTACGAAACCAATATTTTCAGCATGAGAGAGGTAACAACAGACATGATAATGTAATTCATTTTATATGAATTGACCCTAAGCATCAAAATTATTCCCCTCCCTCCCCCAGAAAATTCAGTGCCAAATTTAAATCAATACGTTTTATTAGCTACAAGCTGAAGTTGCCTTTTGTGATAGTTCTAATCAAAATGAGTTATTTCTTAATACAGTTATTCAATTAACGCAGTTTCAGTTAATGCATTATTTGCAATATATCGTAGTTTTTAAATTCCTAAAGTTACAGATGTTGGGGTAAAAGTTCCATTAATGTAGTTTTTTGCTGAAAGCCAATTGTCACTTTTAAACAATGTTCTCAAAGTCGGTATACAAACTGAAGTACGCGGTTTTGATAAGTGGGTTGTTTTCAAAAGCTTCTATGAACAGATACTAAGCTATGTTCTTTTTTACAAGAGAAAAATTATAGTTCTTACCATTTGAAAGGGAGCATTTTTTAGTATTGCAAATTTACTTTTTAACAAATGATCATGTAAAAATCTCAAAAATAATATTGACTATGCCTTTAATGTGGTGGGCTGCTTTGGTGCCTATTAATTTGTTCATTTGTGTTGCTGCAAAAGATAATATTATAAAGTTTATTATTATTTAAATTATTATCTCTCTTTTACTCTTGCTATCATGTAGTGTAAGGTGGTAATGAATTCAACAAATATTGCATCAATTTACAAAAGAATTATTTTTTATGCATGTATCCAAAGTATAAATGAGATATGAGCATCTTTTGTCTAACAATTTTTTCCATCAAAAAGAAATTGGGAAACACTGCTGCATTTCTAAAATTAAAAATATAGAGGTATAGATGAAAGTACTGTCTTCATTACTTTAAAATTTATTAACTCTCTTATGGACTTGTTTTTTATTTATAAGTTCATATATGCATTTTTTTTAGTTTGTGGAAAGCAAAGGACAAGAAATGAAGTACGAATACATTCGTACCGATTGTATGAAGATAGTTGCGCAGCTGAACGAGTGTATCAAAAGCTATGAAATGGTTGGAAAAATTGGCTCTACCTATTAATAATAATTACCTGAGTGCTTTTTTATTACTTGCCAAAACTTTTTGATTCATCTTTTTTCATCTCAGTTCACCTAATTTCCATTCAAAAATTTGCCTATTTTCCGATGTTTCAAGTGAGTATTCAAAAAACAAGGTAAATAATTTAAATCCATTTTTTCCATCAATTATTTACTTTTCAAAGCAGTCTAAAATTCTGTAAAAATACTGGCTTATCTGAAAATTAATTTAAAAGTTCCATGAGCGCAATTGAAAATGTACAGGAGGTCTACTATACATGACAAAAATTTTATTATCAGCAACAGGAAATGCTTCCTTATTTCGACAACATGCAACAGCTGGGAAAAAAGAGTGAACTGCAAGGAATGTTTCCAAAAATGCGTATGATGGTTGATATCAATATGGTTACAAACATTGCTTCAAATTTACATGTAGACAATGAAAATACTGAAGGAGAAATATCAACAGCCATTTTAGAATTTTAGTTCGAAAAAGCGGTTGTATGTTAGAAGCAGCGTTCTCTTTAGATGTTGTTCTATTTAAAACTTTCAGAATTTGACTCACATGGCAATGTATTGATATTGCTAATACTTATATTTCCAAACCCTAATTCAGCATTTTTGCCATGATGTAAATATTTCAAAGCTACTGACACTGTGATGATAGTATATTCTATGAGAAGTGGCAGCAATTGAATCAAGCAAAGCTACAGAAAGAGAAAGAAGGCAATGAATTGAGGTGTTATAATGTGCTGAGTTATTCTAATTGATAATCACAGTATTAACTCTAAACTCCCTTGGAATCAATACTAAGCAAGTGATACGGTCAACTCTATCATATACAAGTAAATTCAACAATGTAAGTATTAATAGGTAAAGGTTAAATTTACATGGCAAAGGGAAAAGTTCCTGGAGCCATTGAAAAACTAGATTGACAAGATTTGCAAAAATTTGTTTTAAAACTATCGGGATCCTTGTTCGTGCCATTGGAATTGATGATACCTGGAGGGAATGAATTTTTTGTGATGAGATTTTTAAAGGAGATGAAATTCATGCTTTGATTGGAAGTCATGCTAACATTTAAGGAGTATCGGCAAAGTCTTTTTGATGGAAAGTACTTGTACTGATGAAAAGGATCAGCTTTCATGCTGGTTTGTGTGATCTGCTAATTTAATAATAAAATGACCAGTTTCTTAGACTGCAAACAACCTTTTAGATTTGATGCATCTGAACTCTGCATTAGACTTGCATTGTTTTGCTGACTGTTCAATATTACATTGCACCAAACCCATTTTTAGGCTACAAGTAACAGATGAGACCATTAGCTTGCTTCAATTAAAAAGGCTTTGAATGTAGCTGCATAGAGGTGCAGTCTTGTCAAGCAAAATGTTTTGGTATGGATGACAATGTAAAAACTTTTGCCAGCTATTGCTATACTTAAATTATCAAAAACCTATTCATTATACTTTAAGGCTCATGCACATACCTTTATACTATGTTTATACTTTTGTTTAATTCCAATTTGATGAAAATTCAGGAATCTTCCATCTCTGACACATCTCACTGTCATAATTCTACAAAATCCTACCTGGCCAAACTGACTCAATTAATGGTTTGACAGTTTCAAAGTGTAACAATTAACAAAATAAAATTTACTCCTCTCTCTATACACCATACTTTGCTATTGTATAGAATAGTGCTGTAGGGACACTTAATTGCTGTCTAAAAAAAGCGCTGCCTCTGGACCATCGTTTGTCTTCCATTATTACTCATTTATTAATGTACTTCTTTGCTTTGTTTTGCCTGTTGTACATTTTTTACTTGCTTTCCTGCGTGCCTTGTTTCTATTGTTTTTTATCCATATCTTAACATAAACAATATGATTCTTGTAATATCTGTTTTATATAGCCAGAAGTTAATTACTTTACTAGCAACCTCATTTCACATTTGCATGTCAGGATTTCTACAGCTACTGTTACATTTTTTGTTAAAGATTGTGATCTATTATCCATTGTTTGATAATTCATTTTCTACAGCTTTAACCAATGTTTCTGATAATTCACTTGCCACCCAAATACATCAGTTTGTAATGACATTTGTCATTTCATTTCAAATTTATTTTGTAACCAAGTTCTATATTTCATTACAATGTACAAGAATTAACAAAAATTAGTGGAGATTTCATACATGTTGGAGATAAATATTAACATACTTCAATAAGTTCTATTTAAGATTACCAATTCATGCCTGATCACTCTCTACTTTGCTATTTTCTACGGAAATACTATGTCTACCGCATTGTACTCTCTGGCACACAAGTATTTGGTTGGGTTATCTTTCTTGCCATCCTTAGTTACTATGATCATCTCTTCTTTATTTACTTATTTGATTATTGTACATTTACATTACCACAATCATAGCAGCATGGCAGTTTTTTTCCATCAATTATATCAACAGCATATTGTGCCTAATAGAATTGTGAACCCAACTTGTATGTAATCCTATGTTGAACAAAGCTTAAAGCAACAAAGGCAGCATTATACTATCCCAAAATGATTAATATTTTGGTAAGTTGCTGTTTTTAATGAGCTAACTATTCATAACAAGTCTAGTACCATTTTTAACTTTTAACTTTTTCCTGTTTTTCAAAAGGTTACGCTCACCTGTCTTGGACATGATCAAAGCCATATGGTAGCACATCAGGTTGTATTTTATGTGGTATATAATTTGAGAAATAAAACTTGCGTGCTACTGACTATAACTTGATTTAAAATGTTGGCACTATTTATACTTTAGAAGAAATGTTACACTCAATGAAGTTTTAAAAAGATTCATTACTTTGAGTTTCATCATGGTCAAGTTTCTAACAAAATTGAATCTTTTAGTTCATCTCAGAAAATTTTCTTATAGTTTTTGTTTTCCTGAAAAATTTCTACATGAGTGTTCAGTAAAAAAGTTGGCTTCTGATGCATATACAGTTAATAAAGTTGTACAGGAAAGAATAGCAGCTGTGGAAGTTTATTTTCCAGTTGAAATTTGAACTTAAGGGCTATCATTTAAATACTAATATGGATCTATTCATGCAGAGTACTTGTAGTTTTGCCTCCGCTTGTCAGATCATGATACAGCAGCAATACAAAACTAGAAGCGCAAGAAAGAAAATGAAATCATTGTGAAGGATTAAACTAGTTTATGAACTAGGATACAACCAGTTTTTAGTATTAATTAAATATAGTAATTGTACAACCAAGGCACTTAGGGCACAACTATCTAACTCTCTCAGCACTAGCATTACCCCCAATTCTGTAATGCGTTGCAGTTACTAGCTTCACTATTTCAAGTTTTAATTGTGGAAAAGATGCAAAAGAGTTGCAAAAGAATCGAGAAAATGTTAAAACTTTTCTTATACATCAAAATAACTGTAATTTGTAAATTCTAAATTCAAATGTAATTTTTTACAAAACTTATATACCCACCAGAAAATGAAAGCTTCATCAGGCAGAAAATCCTACAAATTCAATATTGGGAGTTACTAATTAATATTAGGAGAGAATTGAGCAAAAAAATTTAATTACAATAAATGATACACCCATTGAATTGAAGCATATCAATATCTGTAAGCTTTATCTTGTCTAAGTGCTTAACCATAGCAACCTGGTGGCCACATAGCTCACTGACATCCATTTCCTAGGCAAGTTTTTGCCGTTGTAATCCGGTAGTGGTTTTAGATCCATTCCAAATTTGAAACCTTGAAGATTTTGCTGTTAACTACTATCATCCTCATCTTTGCCAGTTTCCTGCTGAGCTTAGTGAATTGCACTTAGCAACATATCGAAGACTCTGACATCATTTTCATCTCTTTCCACATCATCAAGTTTGCATTTGCTTTCAATCTGATTGTCCACTTGGATATTGCAACATAAGTGGAATTCTCTCCAGCTGCAGCAAGTCAATAATAATAAATTGAAAAAAATGACAAAAAACTTGCCCCAGGATTGCTTCCATATTTTCCCGGCTATATTTGGATAAAACTAGTTCGACCACATTTTTTCATTACCCAATTTTATCTGTTTTTATTACATACCCATGGCGTTACATTCGGGAGAAGATACGGACGCGTTTAACAGTTGCAACAGTAGTACTCGACATTAAATTAGTACCACGAATATCGGACAAATCGTGATAAACACTGGATTTCCTAAATAAATTTCAGTACGCCGCCGTGAAAATATCTTTTTTCGCGCACGGTCGTGGCAGACTATCAATGGAGGAAGAGGCAGCAGCTTTAAGCCCTGTCTCTGGCGGTGCTACTCACGCAGCCATAAAGTTGCCCACCGACGCAGTTGAACTGAGCTTCAGCGCTAGTTCTAGTAGTCTTGCTTGTGCACCTAAGTCCAGTTCTGGTCTAAATACGAGTGCGGCTCCGTTTGTTCCTTCGTCAGTAATCTTGGACGTGGAATCTGTAGCGGAAAGAGAGGATGGAAATCATCTGGGCCGTGTCAACAAGCCGGAGGAATTGACTGAGGAGCAAAGACATGCAATTAAGGAACAGGTGAGCTCGTAAAATTCGCGTAAATGATTTCATATAATCCGTTTTCTCCAAATTTTCAAAATAATGACGCTGTTCAAAATTAGTATCCATTGTAGCTTGAAATATTTTATACTTTTAAACCAGCAATTCGTCTTTAATCTTACATTTTTTAGTTCAAGGTAGATTATCTATTGAAGCATTTTTAAACCTAATATCGTTAAGTTTCATCTCACCAAATCATGTTTAATGGCTCCAATTTTACCGTTTTTTCGAAGATTTAGATGTGGAATTCTGTTGCGAAATATAATTTTTATCAGTATCATAGCCTAAATTGAACATCAACACATTTTGCGGGTCAAAATGAGTAGTGTTGAAATATTTTTATATTTGCTAAATAATTAAAAATATCACAATGCCTACTCAAATGCGCATGGTACGGAATTGACTAAAATAGATGACTGCAATGTGTATGCCTCTGGACTGAGACCCATTCAATAAATACAATTTTTTTCTCAAATAGTAAACTGATATCAAGTTACAATATTTAAATAAATATTATTGGAATGTATTGTTGTCACATCGGTTTACCATTTGTACACTGGTCTTGCACGAGTTTACTTTTTCAATCTTTAAATTTGTATGCTGAGTATTTTGAACTTTCTGACATTGAATACGGTTTGATCCCACTCTGCAATCAGCATTATCCGCTAAAGTGAACCAATTTTAAATTTCGCTAAGTTTCAAGTGCAATGATATTATAAAAATTATTCTTTTTATTTTTTTTCAGTTGCATTTGTTGGCAATTGAAAATTGTTGGTTGGTTACAAATTATTTAACAGATTTTTTTCAATTTTATATATGCATCGGTGCCCCACTTATATCTGCAATCGCGATCATAAATATCCTACAATTAGCTCTTGAAATCATTAGATTTATTGAAAGTCAATAACTTGACCTTATTTCACTTTGTACTAGTAAGTCAAGTCTTCCTAGGGTAGTACGTTTCTGGAAAATAATAGATTGCTTACGTTAAATGAGATTTATTGATGGTTGTGCAGCAAGGAAATAATGTATTTTTAGCCATATGTATTTTCTTTGAGATTTCAACGAGAAGGCACAATGAAGGTCTGTTCTTAATTTGATGTCCAGAAGTGATAACATTCGAGCTAAGATGCTATTCATGTATGCAGTGAACTTCAGATATATCAAAATTGCTTTTGGCAAATTTTCTACAAAGCAAATGAAAGAAAAGTCATATCATGTCCAATTTCAGCATCAGATTTTCGGGCATAGCAAATAGCAGATGTATCATGTTTTGGATACGACGAGTTAATTAAGTGGTCTGGACAAAGTTGTTCTATCCAAAGTTTACTACAATTACAAGCACAAAGATAATTTTTTTTGTTATTTATAGCATTTGTTGCTGTATCTGTTTGAGATTATATTCTATTGTTATCCGTTCATATCTGTTTTATGCTCCTTTTTGACTTTTATATGTTCAAGGATAGCCATTGGGGAAATTATTATTGATACTAAGCTACTTGACTCTTACTCTTATTTTTTCATTCATTTTGTATTTAAGTGGTATTTTTATGGTATATTAGGTGGAGTATTACTTTATGGACGACGAACGGCTTGCAAACAATAAGGTTCTCATCAAGCAGATGAGAAAATATTCAGAGTCTGGTGGGGATGGGAGTGGACTATTTTGGGTACCCGTGTCATTTATTGCAAGCCTTGACAATATCAAAAAATTATGTCCAACTAGGTATGTTTCATCTCGCAATGTTAATGAAATTGCTTAAGTTACAAAGAATCAAGAGAGAATCTTGTTGATTGTGAAAATTGCAAAATTCAACTTGAACCTAAAATTTCTCTGAAACATTATTCTATTAACAATTTCTGTTTCACTAATGGCTACAATGCTGCATATGTATAGTCAGCCAACCAGCAAAAAGCATGTCAAATAATGAATGGCTTGCTTTATCTTTCATGAAATGCTTTTTTGTTATTTGGATTAATGAAATCAGATAAATTAAGAATAATGCTGAAAATAATGGGACTGCATAAATTCTTGCTTAGCATACATGTACATTCACATGCATGTTTCAGTATATTAGCATATGTTGACATTAGTCTTCATAGAAAATTAATTTTTTTGTTGCTTACAAATGATTTTTCCTCCAACTTGAAAATATGAATGTATTCAATTCGAGGGATGTTTGCTAATTTTTCAGTCAAATTTTTCAGCTTCGAATGATTATAATCACATAGTGATACATGCATTTCGAGAAAATGAAAGAAAAGAAGCAAATCTTTTCGCCGCCAAACTGAATTCAATATGTAAATCTTATTTTTGTGAGTATAATTTCAATTTCAATTTCAATTATATCCATCATTGTGAAATATTTCATTATTTAGGAGTAACCGTGTTCCATATGTAGTTATGTCTCTTCGCGGTAGCACAGAAATTATTCTTAATTCTGAAGAAAAGTTTCTAGCTCGTAGAAGGCCTTTTCGACTTCCCGGAAGTAAGTCTCTTCCTGAGGATCCCCAAAAAAGGACTGTTGAGGCATCGAATTTACCCCCTGGTGCCACAGTTTCATCTTTGACTGAGCTTTTCTCCAGGTATTATGTAAACAAACCAACCTATTTTGAAAAGATTGCACCTTTTCCAATGACTTTCACAAATTGACTGTTATTGGGACAAATTTGCAATCGAACTTGATAATGATATAATTGGTTGATGATGTAACAGAAATATGGCAACAGCAAAGGGAAAAGGTAGAAGAAGACAGAGGTGCATTTTAGACTGAAGTGTGCAATCATACGTCAATATGAGTTTTGTACTAGAAACTTATTGTCGGACACATATTCAATATTACCTAGGATGCTGGATTGTGTAGAGTATAAGTTTATTTCAATATTAACAAATGTTCAATTAAGTATGGCTAGCAATATCGCAGATTATTTAGCGATCAGTTATGCAGGATTTGCTGTAAAGTATGAAAAATTGTTTTCAATTTTGAAAAATAATCTGTAATAGATTTTGCCTTATTTAAGTTTCAGAAGGCTCTTCTCTTTGTTTTCTGAATATTTTATCTACTCTCCTTTTTTATTTGAGCATACTGTTTTTTTAATCCAGTGCTGTATTAACTTTTTAAACACAAACATGAAATTCAAATGAAAATTATTTTGTCATGATTGACTGCCGAGTTGTCAAGATTGTCTACTATTTCGTCATAATTAACTGACAAACTCCAAAAGTAACTTTTCTCATTACTATCACATTTATTACATAATTATCTACAGTTGACGTGAATTATCAGCCAAAAAATTATACTACTGAGAAAATTTGATGCTGTGCAGTGTAATTTTTAACGTGATAAATATTTTATATGAGTCTTCTATACGGCAGAAAAATGTATAGATGCATACTTATTTTTTGCATGTGTTCTTATTTCATTGCAGGTGTGGCAAAGTTGAAAAGTTGACTATACACGAGGCTGGATCTACTGATGGTAATCGGTAAGAAATATTGCAAATCAATGTACATCAGTTATTTTCTACAGTCCCATGCTTGTAAGCGGCTGTTAATGAGTGGAAATGCTTATTATTGATTGAATTTTATTCTACTCGATAGATATTTGTATAAGTGAGTACCATTCTTTGTGACTTCCTGGATCGCAATGAAACTGTAATAATTGATGGTGTCGAAAAATTGAGTGGTCTTGTTCTCTGCGGAAGATGAGATTATTGAATATGGGCTTTCTAATCTATTGTTAATAATATTGGTTTATAAGAAAATATTGTACAAATTCAAGAGAGGAAGATTTTTTATTGCTAAGATTACTTTGTTGCCAACCATATCTTCTTCTTATCATTAAGATTAGCTAGTTTAGATCAGAGTAGACTTTTACAGTCATCTCTATGACATGCCTAGCGTAACTAATGGATATTTCCCATGATTGAATTGTGTACTCGTAATTTTCCAGCTTTTGATTGCATATAAATACTACTTTCATGAACTTTTGTAACTGATATTTTCCTATTTGAATTATATTTGTATGTAAGTCTGTGGAAAATTAAATTAAATTTTGTAAGTATAGATATGATAATATTATTTCAGGTCTCAATCAGTAAGAAGAGGAAAGAACTTTCTATAATCCTTACACAGCTAGGAAAATTTTGATAAGCGACTAGATTGCAGTATCCTTGGAACAATTATTTTGTGATTGTTCGACTAAAACTAAGAAATATTTAATGATATTCTTTCAAACTGAAATGTCAATTTTAAATTGTGTCTGCCTGTATTATGTAGATCATCTGGGGCAGATCAAGGGAGACGATATGCAACATGCTTATACGCTACTATCAATTCAGCCCAAAGAGCATGCAGAGAGCTCAGTGATACCTGGAATTGGAGAGCTGGTCTGCGAGTGGTGCTGATACAGGGGAGGTCAGGGGGGCGAAAAGATCACTCCCAGTCTAATTCAGGGGCTGGTCCAGGGGAGGCAGGCGTAAGGTGTGAACATTTATGCATCAGTATAATTTTTTTAAAATTTTAGGGTTTGTAAATGGTAAACTTATTTTCACCGCAAATTTCTATGTCAATATATATATATATATATATTTGGCTCTATCTTTTTTTATTGATGTAGCTAGAACACAAGAGGGAAAGGCTCGGTTGGCATCAAGTGATATAAATAGATTCGTTTTTATCAATTTGAAGTTCATGGTACTGTTTACAGTTTCGTGCATTCATGTTTTTTTAAAAGAGATGTAATATCCAATACTGATACTAGCAGGCCATTGCATCGTGTTTATTTGTTTTCAACTCAAATGATTCAAAACTTTAAATTTTGGTGGAAAAATTGTTAATTTAAACTAACTGACCGTTGTGTTTGTTGGTTCTTGACTCAAATCAAAGATTTGAATTTGGTGTAAGAAATTCCTTAGTAAATATTCCTACCAATGATGTATACAAAAATGAAATGACAATGTTGCAAAATATGTATAGCCATTTTTGAAAGCCTGAAAATATATAAGCAGGTGCTTCAAACAAGTGATAGATTAACAATATATTTCTTGGACATACCATTCGATTCGACTCACCGGCAAAGATGGCAAATGCCGTTTTATATTTTTCCCCAAATTGTGAACATTGAGGTTTGAAGGGGCACCATATTTCTTTCATTGCCTTAAATTGTTCTATTTATATATGCGTTATTTAGTTGCTGACAAATCGTGATCTTTCAAATTCCAAATTTGCTTTGAGTAAATGAAAGGGTTCTTGGAAATGCACTTCCTTTTAAAGCAATTTACCTATTTTACTAATTACATAGGTTTAGAGATTCTCTCAATTTCCATTTTTACTAATTTTCGGACTATAAATAGTTGTAATTAAAAAAAAAGATGCTATGTGAAAAAGCTGCTGTAATTTTACTTTTGAACATTGTTTACTTTATCAATAGTGCCAAAAAGCTGCCCCCAAAGAAAGGTCAAGGTGGATCAGAACGTAAGCGCAGTGATTCGGTACCTTCTGGTCCTGGTTATGCATCTCCTGACGGGATAAAACCTGTTTCTTCAAATTCAAGTCCTATGGATGTTGAAGTGAAGGTACTTATCTCCTATTATTTTACCTGTAATATCCTAGGCTTACCCACACCATGCTATATAGCTGCAAAACGTATTTTATATAGGTGAAAAATTGTCTCAATGGTGTAATCTCATAGGTCAACATCAAATTTCAAGCTTTATTTTAGTTGAATATTGAAACGTTGAAAAAATTTTAAAAGTAATTTTTTCTTTGTAGGCTCTGCGTGATAGAAACAATTACCTATATCAGGGAATTAAATATAAAAGTCACATTCGCTAACCTGAAATAGGAACTTTCAAAGATTTTCTTATGCCAGGAAGAAAAAAATACTCTTTGTTAGGAAAAAAGTCCCCAATTCATGAGGATTATTTAAAGCCTTTCTTGTTCCCACTGCAATATGTTCCTTGCACTCTACGTGTTCATTTCATTCGGTTACGATTATCGACTTGGGTTTTATTAATAAAATAAAATTTTTATGAAACTTTTGCCATACGAGTACAATCCATGAATTTATTTAAATTTACTTCTGGTCTTAAAATAACTTCAATCTTGTGAATGTAAGTATAGGTCCGTCGGAAATCTAGGTCTGCATCGATTGGATCTAATTCTCAGTTAAAAAATGAGGAAATCCATCCAAATTTGGACAATTCTGCCTCATCCAAAGGCCAAAATATGCCTCAAGGACGGGTGTATGTGGGCGCAATACAGTCTGTTGAGGCGCTGAATGATTTAGGGGCATATTCTGGCTGGATCAAAGGGGGGAATGCTAGACGGACAAAGCTTGCTTTTCAGGTATTAGGATTTGTACGATAACCATATCCACTCTTCAGATGCAGCACAAAAATTCACTTAAATTGAATTTGCTATAAGAAAATTTGTTATGTCAGAAGTTTGTAATATCTAATTGAAAAGCGAAACATTACTGCTTATTGCTATTGGTTAATTTGATTGAAGAAGGATAAATGCTCAAATGTGCTATTTTGTTTTAGTACTTATAGAGGGATTTTCAAATAAATTCCAATACAAATACCTATTTCTGTATAAAATGCCAATTGTGCTGCTTTGTTTTTTAGGGAAGCGATGTCACTGGAGAATCAGTTGAAGCAGGTGATTTAGTGCAATATCGAGCATGGCGGAATGATGCAGGCCAATGGGTGGCGCTGCAGGTATTATTTCTTCCTTCTAATTTTACCCACTACAGAATATCGTTTATTTGTTTTGAACAATTTTATAGTAAAATTATTGAGTATTCCAGTTATATTTCATTCGTTTAAATTATTCTTTATAGCATGTATATGATGCAATTCTGCGATTTCACATTAAAGTCGATTATGATCTTTAATATCCAACATAATCCCTGGGAAAATGGCTATATTTCCATTCCTATTAAGTTAAAGTGTTCTGCTAATGCCGGAAACTCTACGCTCCTAAATCTAGGAATTTCTCAAATTTTTTAAAGCCACATAATAATTTAAAAAAGATGCTAGTACGTCAGCCAGCACTTCAGCTAGGCTTCTTTGTAACTTTTTTCTTGTCGCGCTGCGGTCGTTAACGTGTTGTACAGTTACAATCGCCTTGGCCATACAATGTAACTATTTCTAAAATGATGCAGTTTCACGCCACCACATCATCAGCATCCTGTTAACCATAAGCTGGTTTGCTTTTTCCATCCAGTATGGACGATTTTAACAGTTTAGTCTATCTTTCATATTATGATTTAGATTGTTCTAACTCGTTTAGTTATTTATTCTCCTTTAGATAAAGAAGGTGACTGATGAAGAAGCAGCACGGTTAGATGTACCAAACCACGAAACCAGTGGGCACTCAAAACCTCCCCATACTGCCCACATACCCCAAGCCCATACGCCTCCCAAATTCCGATCCCCTGGACACATTCGGGGAGAAAAGTCAGTTCAACGTTTTTTTCGTATAGCTGCTGGACCCAGCGAGGCCCCAGGAGCTGGATTCCCTGCTGGCCGAGGAAAGCTCATTTCTGGGGCTAAAGAGGGTCTATTAACTGGCTCGATAGGTAAAACCGTGGGGTTCGATGGTAGCAACAAAAGTCGTTTGAACGTTAATTTAGCAGATTCGGATTTGTCTTGAGAACCTGGATAATCTAAAGAATTCTAATAATCAATTGTGATAAGAGAAACTATTGGATTCAGGTTGGCTTGTAAAGTGTTGAGTTTGTACTTAGAGCGAATCTGGTGGATCGTATACTGCTTTGGCTCTCTGTGAGAAATATCAATTTCTCCTTGAATTTTATGGAGATTTCGGATTTGTATTTACTCTTTCTATTGCTTTTGATTCAACAAAAGAATTATTCTTAAAACTATTCCTGCTATTGATAGAATTGTATATACGTAAAAATGATTTCTGAAGGAAAATTTAGTTTAGCTTTAAAATGAATTTAGACATTGAAGAAATAGAGACATAATCCACCTCAGCAATGGCTTCTGCACCTGCAAAAACATAACATTATCAAAATGGCCCAATTGAAAGGGTACTACTTTCATCAGAATCAGTCAAATTCTGATCTTATATTTATTACAAAATGAACTTTACATATATTCAAGAAAAGAAAATGCATCATAATCCTGAAAAGCTTTCAAAGTTGAATCACAAATTAATTTCTTGAAGTGCATTTTATTTTGCATATTTCTTGTTTTGAGACGACAGGTGATTCGCAAATCTTACGTCATTAATTTCTTGAGAGATGTGAAATTGTATAATTTTGTGTCCAACTAATCTTGTCACATTTCCCGAGTTAAAAACACTGCATGGAAACATACTTAAATATTTTTAAATGGGCTGCGTTCTTATGGAGCATTTGACGAGTTAATGTGTCACATTGAAATAACTTCATACATGAAAAATTATCTGAATATATGTAAATGAGTAAAGAAGGACAAAGTTTAAATTCTTCAGCTCTGAATAAAAGTGATCATTTTCGAATGGTTTTCTAGCAACTGGCAAATAAATATATATAGTTTCTACAATTTCCCGCATACTAGTTTATTGGACTCCATAATAGGCCTGTTCTAGATGCAGCACATATTGGTCCAATAACTGTCTAATGGTTTAAACAAATAGAAGGTCAAAATAAGGTGGAACATTTGTGTAACTTAGAACCTTTATGCCATGTCAACTATTATATAATATCTGATTATATAAAAAAGTAACATGGAACTGATGATTGTCAGGATCTGATCTGTTTTGCTGTGATCTGTTATCGAACTGTGACTCTATGGACTTAATTCGTCTTATATGTGTATTCTTGCAAAGTATGTTCTCTTAGAGAGTGTTCTCACTAGTATGTTCTCATAAGTATGTTCTCATAAGTGTTCTCATATGCATGTACTCTTAAGTAGTATTGTGTTGACAAGATTCATTCTTGACAACACATGAATAGGGATTAATACATTATTGGCTGTGTGTGTCTTCTTTGGGTTTCTGGTTATGTTTATTATTAGTTATATGCATAGTCTTTAATCTATTAATTCCTAGCAATGATTGCCAGCAACAGCTCATGTAAAGGTTGCAAGTAGAGAACCAACTCTGCTGGCTATTTATGGTAAATATAAACAATCGTAAATGGGAATATTAGCAGTTTATGATACTTTTAATACATTACTTTCCTTGGGAAAGTCTGCAATTTTGCAGGTTGCCAATCTCTGATGGGATGTTGAAATTTTTGAGCTGTCAATGCAGTGCTGAAGGGTGTTCAGCTTGCCATGGTTTTCCTCTAACCAGTAACGTGTAGATTGCCATGCTTCTATTTTCCAACAATATTGCAAGGCTTTTTATTTCTCCTTTTGTTGTAGTATTTAAAAGGCATAATTTGTATGCATTTGAGATGCAATGATAAACTAGTTTGTATTGTTCAAACAGAGAATCAATGGTTTTTAGCTAAGAAAAATATGCTGCTAATTTGAGTGACTCAAGAATTTGAATTCTTTATACTAAAATGCATATGTCTAGCTAAGGAAGTAAATGTCTAAATATTTCTATTCTGTTAGAATGTCAAGACTAACAATTTGTATCAAGTGTAAATTATAATACCAGAACAATATAACACTGAAATACTACACGTTCAATACTTTTCCATTAATCTTAATTCATGTGTTGACAAGAGTGAATCTCGTCAACATTATCAACCTAAGCTTGCACATACAAACCGAATTAAATCATATAATCACAAATCCCTGAAAGAATCGTAGACAAATAAACAATACACGGCAAAAACATATTAGATCCTGACATAGAATAAATTGCATAGATCCATCAGAATGGTGTTGAAAGCATTAGAAGCATTCCACAGCTTAAATCACAGTTCTATTGATTTAGCAGTTTATCAAAGTCATACTTATTGTTAACATATTATTCAAATCTCTTTTTTTGTGTGGGAAATAATGCAGTATTATTTTGAACAAATGTCTGATTTAATAAAAGGGATAGCTTTCAATTTTTTCTGAATTTTGCTTCTTTTGTTTTTGGTTCATTAAGAAATGTATTATTCAATTTTAGGAAGTTGTATTGAAAGTTTTTGCTTGAAACATTGTTTCTAAATTAGTGTTAAACATTAATAGTATATATGGTTTTAAAAAGTTTCAAACTATGCACGATATAACTTTTTCATTCTCATTCTATGTAGTTATATACAGAGCAAATGCAGCTATTGAAGAGGTCTATAGCATTAGATTAAAATATATAACTTCCTTCTTACACTTCAAATTAAACTTTTTTAGATAATATACTTCAAGTAGCTCTGAGAAAAGTTGTAAGAAAGGTTGTAATAACTCAATTTTAATTAAAAAATTTTTTGTAACTTAAGATAATACTACCATAACAAAGGCTTTATTTTTTTTGTCAAACAGTAGTATCCATACATTCAAGCTTTCTTTTTCCAATAGTATTTTATCTTGTATGCCAAACTGTGAGTGGATGTATAAATTGTTATTCAGTCTTGATCAAACTGTTTGATTTGCAGATAGTACTAAATTCGAGTCCATATGTGGTGGTAAGGCTTTCAAATTAGAAACGATTTATTTTATAAGGGCCCATATTCTAGCGTCATCTACCACCGCTCAGTTTCTTTCAGTATAGAAGAAAACGGATGTTTCAAATTTGCAAGTTGAGGATACATATTACATGTTAAAATTCTCATATTTTTTCAAATTGCTAATCCAATAACATTAACTGAAATTAAATCAAGTCCATTGTTCAAGTAATCAAAGTAACTTTAAGTTACCATGTCAACAAAATTCATAGTGGGGTTTGAATAAAAAAATAGCGTTTAGCATCAATGATCTTCACACATTTCTGTACTTCTGTCACATTCTGACTTGTATAGATGGGATATAGAGCAAAGTATTGCAGCATAAAAAATCCTTTCTTGATGTTCAAAAACAAGTTCATGGTGCTACACTCAATGAAAAGAGATAGACATTCTGAGCATTACAACACTGAGTGTTTTCAGGTTGATGCTTCTGTATTTCATTAATGAGACAGGTAATGCAGCTCAAGGTTGCACAAATCCAAGCAATGCCAAAGAGTGTTTAAAAATCAAAAGTTCTTTAAAAATCTACTGCTGGTGCAAATGCAGGTTCTTTCCATAGAATGCTTTTGAGACAGTGATAGTCCTGGACATCAAATTTAGATGCATTTTTTTAAGAGTCTTGATAGCCATATAAAACTCAGTGTGCTGAAGCTTCAGTTTAATATCTCCAAAAAAATTTACACAATGTTTGGTAGAAGTATTCCCTAAAGTAGATGTATACTTTGTTAGCAAGTAGCAAAATACCCAATGATGCCATGCCTTATATTTATTTGTACATACTGAACTATTCTTTCACCCAAATTCATAAGAGATAACAAAATTGTTCTATGGATATTAGAAAGCTGCTTCTGTTGAGGCTCTTGATGAGAAAAAGAAAAGTTGCTCAAATTCATTTAGCATCAAAAAATACATCTCATCAGTTTATTCAATTTTTCAATATTTTATATGACATACCAACAATTGAGTCTGGTCAAACTTCCTCTCAAAATTTTTTAATGCTCTTTACACAATGGCACTTACGAGTCACATAGGTAGCTGCATCTTATACTGCAGCATCTCAAACATTAACTTTGAATGATTGGTGAAAATTATTCAATGCACTACGTACTCAGATTATATCTTATTTGTCACTAGAACAAACTTTTGAAGAACTTCTAGACATGTTTATAAATTTTTTTAAAAAGGAATGACTTTATACCTCCTGTATTTAGCAGGGCCTGATGAAAGACTTTTGCTCTTTAGGAAATCAAATTTATTTGATCGGAAAAGGTGCAAACTGTATCAAAAGCTATCATAAGTGATACTGTCTTAAATATTAATTTTCTCAAATTTGATTTAACCAGATAATACATTAAAGGTAAAAGTAGCTATTGTAGTAGATATTTGTAACATTTACATCAATACTTAGCTATAATGGAAAATTATCAAAGCATATTTCACATGTAGTACCTGTTACACAAAAGTAAAATGATTTTGATTGGATAATAAGCAAAAAAAGCTTCAATGATTAAAATAGCTTATACAAAATCCTTCATATACTCTGTTAGGTAGTACTTTATATTACTATTATTTCCAATGACAGCAGAAAGTGGTAGTATATACTTATCTACATCAAGTTTGAAATCCTGTATTTCTCTCAAGTCTCAAGAGTATTTTATGGTTAATACTTACTGGACCGACATAGTACATAGTGCTGGGTCCTGAACTAGATCTATTATGGAGTCTGCTGGTTAATCACAATGGACTCTCTTGACTACTTGCTTTGTCTTGAGATCTAGTCTTGCAGGCAGCATTTTTCCAGCCAAAACTTTAATTTTGTTTTACTTTCCATCACTTTGTTGATACTTTACGAGTACACATTTACCACTCTCAACTTGGCATATGCCTGCACTAGTGTAATAAATTTGATTTTATCAAATTTTAGCTTACAAATATATAAAAAGGCATATTTTGCTCCTGTTTGGTTTCACAATTTCAGGTATAAAAGTAATTTGATTAAGGGGGACAAAAACAAAGTGAAAACTTTCAATAGGCCAAACTTCGGAAGCATTGAAGTACTTTGTATTAATGGAGTCTAAAACAAGCATATAGAGTAAGGACCTTTTTTTATTATGATTATCCAGTAAAGGTTAAATATCATGAATATATTCAAACAAATTACTATTTTATTCTAAAACCAATGTTCCTTTATACATGACACAAAGTTTTGGATGTCATGCTGTGGTAGACATTGAGGACTAATTAGTTTATAACTCAGCCTATCTCTGAAGTAAATTTGGTGATCTAGGTATCTGCATATTTTTTGCATTTTCTGTTTTTTTTTAATTAATCCTGATAATACGCTCTCTGTTGTCACATTGTAAACTACTGGATATAATTTTTAGTACAAGAAATGAAACAAAAAATTATGTTTAGCATATACAAATCTAGAGTTTACTACATATATATATATTGTAAAAAATAAAAAGACTATGAAAGTATTTTTCAACATTTACTTTAATACATCTTTATATAAAATGCAATTTATGGATTTTTTAAAGTCAGTTTATGCATTATACATTAAATTTACACATAAAATCAGTTTGCACAAATCAACTAAATACGGTAATACAACATGTAGCTTTCATGAGCAATTAATGATTCTGGCAGATACAAGGTTTTTAATTTCAAGGACTGTCCTAGGGATCTGTTAATTGTCAATTCAAATGCAACGCAAAAAATGAATTATGTTCTTGTCAATGTGAATGGTAAATGTTTGCCAGATATGGATAGTGGAACCTTGGGAAGAATAATTGTTTTACCAAAATACTCTCTATTGTGCATTTAATATATTAAATGAAGCTTTTGAACACTCCGTAAAAAATTTTTACCTTTCATCAATCATTAGTGTGATAAATTAAAAATCAGCATTACAGGTATGCTGACTTTTAACTTTAGAGTATGAGGCGATATGATGTAAAATATTGTAATTGCATTGAGATGTTCAATCGGATGTAAAATTTGAGTTTTCCTAATCTGGTATTGAATAGCTACTGGATAGCAGTGTCTCCTTAACAGCAAATATTCCTATGGTTCTTTTGTTGATTTCAAATTAAAAAATAGTTTTTGCATCAAGTATTGATCACTTGAAAATCTTGTTGCTAAGCATTTAAGTCTGAGAAAATTGCATTTCAATTAATTTTTCAATTGTGGTTCTTGTACAGATAACATTGGAAGTTATATTTGTTTTCAACAATATTTTTGTGATACAGAACTGTTCCATTACTTGCTCATGATAAAAATTTCTCAAATTCCTGATTTCCATGCACTACAATTATATTCCTTTTCAGTTCTATGACAAAATCTAAGATTTTGAGTACTTTATAAATTTTGATATTATTTCTTCTTCTGAGATGTATGGTATCATTCGGAAGTATTTGCCTAAAATTGTCTTCTAACACTACAACCTTGCTGCCAATTGGTAAAGTTTCAATCAATTAAATCATTTAACGTACAATCAAATGCATCTGTATGATATTTAGTAACTATTGGTGCTTTATCCAATAATATGAGTGATGCGTTGCAAATGAAATTAGTTTGTACTGTGGTTGTATGCCAAAAAGTGGATTTTCATTGATCTTGATTTGAATTATTTAACTTGAATATGCTGTTTTGCTACCACTAAAGACATGAGCAGCAATGTCAAATGTTGCTCTACCAAATGTAGTTTTTTCTCTTCATACTGGTGACACAAGTACATGGAAAAGAAAAGATTTTCCATTGCCTTTAAGAGCCATCGACAAAAAAATCAGTTTCCAACACCAGTGTTTTCATGGTTCTTGATGCTAAAATTTACTGTTTCAAAAATATTTTTCTGATCAGCATGTAGTTTTTCAATATTATCATTAATAAGATTCTGTTCTGTATTGATATTGTAACCATAATCTTTTGTGAACATTTTATGCACTGTTTACACTATGGTATCTTTTGGAATTAAAAATTTGGCATATATAGAGTTGAATATTTAGTAAGTGCAAACACTTTGTATATTTCATTAAGAGCAAACATTTCAGTTTCAATAATAGTACTTACAATCAATGCTTTACAGTTTCTCAAATTATTTTCAAAGTTTATATTCTGTATTGCTCTCAAATTTGTTTCACAGAGTTACTGGATATAGGGGAGAGCAATAACCGGTAATAGTAATAGAAAATATCTTAGGTGCAGATGGCATTTTTAATAGTACTGAATATTTAAAAAAACATTTTCCACTGATCATTGTTACTAATTAAATCCAGCTTTATGCAGGCTACTTAAAATGAACTACATATTGTACCAGAAACTGTTTGCTAATACTCAAAGTTCGTTACATAAATATTACATAGTAGTAATCTCAGACAGAACTGTTTAGTATCTGCAGGATTTGAAAAATATGTACTTTTCATTGGGATCCTGCTTTTTTATTTGTTGGTTTTATCCTTTGTTTGTACTGCCAACTGCAATATTTTCAAGTATCAGGGTATAAATATTTTCTTACTTCATTGTTTATATTACTTAGTTCAAATCATTTTATAAGCATTTTTTGTGATATTTCTTTGATGTTTGTAATAGTATTTCTTCCTGAAAAGGCTGAACTTTGCTCATTTGGAGAATGCACAGCTAATTAGACTATGTTTGGTATTTGACTGTGTACCTTAAATTCTAAAGGTTTTCATATAACTTATAAATGATGTACAGTGTGTAATACAAAGATTCTAGAAAAAAATTAAACAGTATAAACTACTACATTGTTAGAAGTGGGCTCTAGCAACGCAAGACAGACAAATACTCAATTAACTAACTGGACATTGGCAATTGCACTATGGCACAATTCCATTGGCTAAACTAAAGTTAGAACATGACATCAGCAGTTGGACTTCTAAATAATATGAATGACAAATCTTCAAGAGTCTTTGAAAATCTTCAGCAGAAATAATAATGAATCTAAAGTAAAACAGGATTAAGTGATTAATGATTAATTTCTAACACAGTGGCAATCCACGTATTTATTAACTTTGTCATCTATTTCTCAGTTCAATTTATTAACTTGTATCTATACAAAGTCATTGCTTCTGTAAATGCACTTGTGCATATAGTTTTTACTGTTATTGAATTACATATTTGACAATGATATGTACATTTTATTTCATAAAAGAGATTTCACTTATATGGCACAACGTGACATATCAAAGTGAATTCCACATTCAATACCAACATCATTTCTTCTTTGTTATTCAGGATACTCATCTTCATCATTTGTTGTAAATTCCAAAAAAGGTCTGGGATATCTATTCCTGCATTTTTTGTCATAATGCAGACAGCACTAGGTTTTCAATCTTGCATGGGCCGTGAATCACAGAAATTACAGTAATTTCATAGCATTTTGGATCTATAGCTTTATCAAGGATTTTCAGTACAAACTTTTAAATCACTTATTTTAATACTCTGTTAATCAAGTTAGGGCATAACAATGTGGTAAATCTCATTTCTGAAACCTATTTTTGTAAACATATTGGATTTTTTTGAATATTTGGTATTTGCTGCCATCTTTTAAAAACCCTTTCAATTTCAGTTAGAACACGCAGTATATATTATTAGGTCCATCATGTGCCTGTTAATTTGAAAAGTATTTGCCTCTATTCCATTTCATGCTGCACTGCATTAAAAATTATAAATTGGTTTGGTCTACCAAGATACTCTGACTTATGTTAATGAGTCTTTGAAAAGCTCAAAATTTTATTCTATCCAATAAAGCTTGAAGGTAAGATGACTTGCTTCTCCGTTTTAGTCAAATCATCTTTACCACAAGCTAAATGGTCATTGACCCTTTTACAGCAATCCAAACATTACTTTTGCTGGTTGTTACAAATATATTGCATGTGCTGAGATTCTGCATTGCTCCATTGATTTAAAGTCCATTCTTGAAATAAAATACTGCTATCATTAAGAATGTTTCAACTTCTTGCTTCTCCAAAGGAATATTATGTGGATGTTTTATATCTCAACCAAATATTATTCTAAGATTTGAACCATGTCTTGCACCTTCTTTTTCAAAAAGCTTTACCATATAGGTAATGGTAGTGAAACATTTTTAAAAGTCTTCACTCATACCTCGATTTAAGCCCTCAAAAGTTGAACATTTACTCTTGTTCAAAATTAGGATCACAGCAGTGCAGTTGAGGAGATTTAATTTTCTAGCTTTTTCTGGTAGAAATGGACCTATTTGATGGTAAGTGTTTTCTATAATTCTGAAGGAGTAAGCACCAAATAGAGGCATATCAGTTTTCATCCCAGCTGAGGCCATTTAAAAGATACTGCTGTGCTTTCTTATATTTGAAACAATTTTGAGAAATCTTATCTCTTTGTTCTAAACAGTGTTCCTCACACTTCTTGAAGCTAATTTTGTATTCATACATACAACTTCTAAAATTGATAATTCATTTATATCAATAATCCTAAGTTCTATTTACATCATATAATTTAAGTTTGAACTAAAGTAAAAACAAATCTTTTCCTGACCAACAAACATGACTTTAATGTACTTATTTCAACAATCACCTAACTGTAACATCCAAACTGTACATAATTTTCCACACTGAACTCATGCAAATATTGCTGAAATTCTAGTTAAAAGTTGTTGAAGCAAATTTTTATAATGCCTTATTTAATACCAACTTGCATTAGTTTTTTATAATTATATCAAATATTGTAATTTGATCATTATATAATTAAATGAAAAGCTGTAATTTAGAACTAACCTATATTCCTTCTTTCTTGCATTGTATATGTCCACATGAATCTCATTATCCACGGCTATATTGCAACTGGTTCTTTTTTGTGGCTTTTCATGGATGAATATAGCTCTTTTCATTTTCTATTTTGTCCATTTGTTAGGAATTAACTCCCTCAGGGACTAATTCTATTTTTATAGCTGTAGTCAGTTTTCATTTATGACATTTCAAGTAAATCGGCTGCACAGATCCCGGTAGGGTTACATTTTTTGTTGTGTTGATAGAGTTAGCTCACTTCTATCAGCACAATTAGTGCATGGTAAATATACATATTTCTGTCACAGTTTCTTGTGCTTTGTTGTGTTTCATGCTTCTAACACCATTACAGTTGTCATGTGCTAAGACTAACTAATTGTGCTAACGTGTACACCATGAAGCAAGAGCAAAACAAGGAGTACAAAAATATTGCATAAATAATACAATCATAGTAGCCTTGTCTCATGTATTGACAAGAATGAATCTTGTTAACATCTTGCAACTTATTCTACATGCATAGAGGATAAATTAGATCAAACAATAAATACGACTCCCTGAAGGAACCACACAAATATTGTAACTTATAAATGAATAATGATTCTAAGATAAACCACATGGCAAAAATACATTAGATCCTGACATCATGTTCACTTTTCATGCCTACACGTAAATAACTCTTTTGTAAATTATAAGTTTTTGACATAAAGCTCTAAAATACAAAATTTTGTACTCTATTAAATGAATTTTGTACACATTAGTTCTATCTGAAATTGCATTATGTAAATTTTATAATTATATAAAATGTAAAGCTTATTAAATATATAGTTTAAATCCTCTTGAATTCTAAAACTTAAATGTGTACAATGATTTTTTACGGATAGCTTATGTCATGTTTATAAAAAAATTCTGAGAAAATTTCTGAATGAATGATTTTCTCCAGTTTTTGCATGTGTACTTTTTGGTAAATCTATATGTAAAAGGTAAGTGAAAATTACATCACCTTCTGCAACACTTTTCTTCAATACCCAATATAACTCTTCAAGCAGAATTTGATAGCAGCAATTCTAGTTCAATTCGCTTGATAAATGTACAAACCGAACAATTATAATTATTAGAATAGTCAAAAGGCTTTACTTTAACCAGTCATTCAGTTTTTGACAAAAAAAACATTTCACTTTGATCAATCCCACTTGAAATTAGTGCTAAAAAGTTAAATTCCACCAATCAGATCAAATTTGTAAAAACGATTTGCACGGCAGTTTACGACTCGAACTTTGGCTAAAGTAGTCTACGACTCGAACTTTATGTCATATAGTCGGCGAGTGCAAAATATGCTTAACATTTTTCCACCGCTGCTGGAGTCCACAATTGTAACTACATTTTGATATACTCGCGTAATATTGCTTTAAATATATCGTATATCTGATGGGGGAGCTTTATAAACCGGAAGAAAGCCTTGAATCGTCAAGCATCTATGATCTCACTTCTAAGATCAGTGAATACCTTGATCTCCACCTGATGTTTCCACTTTTGGACTTCGTGGATGATTCGAAAATGTATGATTCTGCTGGAGTTCTACAGGCAAAATTAGATCTACTGGAACCTACGAAAATGGTGAGTCTAATTGTCCACGTGCTCTGGCACATTTGGAATACGAAAACAATGTGCTTAAAAATTTAAGATAGCTTATTCTTTCCAAACATAGGAATCCTTCGACCTTTTTCAATCGAAGATTATTTTATTGACCGTAGTATTTCGTGTACTTTGCACATCTGAAAAATGATGCAGGTCCAATCGTGACGCGAGCCACATATCAAATGTAATGCAGTTTTCATTCGGTTACACTTAGTTCAGCTGGATGCTAGCATTAAGCTAAAAAATTTCAATATATATTACTCCTTATTGGTCTCTACGTTGCTCCTCGTGTTTAGTTTCGATACAAAATGTTCGGCACTGGTTGAGTGTCACGATAAAATGTCACAATTTTAGAAAATTCTTAAAGCTCCTGCCAGTATAGCTGTTGAAATGATAAAATTTCATGCTGCAGCATCATCAGTACCATGAATATTTTAGATTACTTTTTCCATCGAGTTTGTTGGAAATTAGCATTTTAGCCCCTCTTTTTCATTCTGATGTTAGATAAGTGACTCAAAACAAGTCAAAAGAAAACTATCATATAAGAAAGGGTAATGCAGGCAAAATATCAGAATTATTGCTATTCCATTAGATTAATTTTTGAAATTTCAAAATATTTGCAGTTCTAAAATTTGAATACATTGTTCGGACTGTAATTTGTATTCTGTCTATCTTGTATGTTTTTCATTTAAACTGTACTTAGAGTATTAGCAGAATATTTTTATTTAATTTCTTAATTTTGGTTTTATTGTTGTAGTATGTGCCTGAAGTAAATGCACTAAAAATTATTTTCACTTTAACATTTCAGATTGATTATGCGGTCGATATATTTGAGACCCTGCACCCTAACGTGGTGCCAAAACATCTGGAAGATCGTAAACGAAAGGTTTTTTCAGAGTTGGAAGAATTAAAAGAGCAAACTTCCCCACTTCTTCTAGTCATTGAAAACCCAAAAGAATCGCACGAGATCAATGGGAATCGGTACGATTGGGTGGCATTACAAGATAAATTCGGATTTACGAATAAAATTTTAGATGCTTATGAAAAGCTTGCGAGATTTCACTTCGATTGCGGTGATTATACTTCTGCAGGGGTGGCTTTAGAAAATTTACTATTTTTTACTGGAGGAGTAAATGCTACACCAAAAGGACCTTCTTTACTGTGGGGTAGGCTCGCATGTGCTATTCTTACTGGAAACATTGACGATGGCATACAGATTATCTGCGAGGTATGCAAATAAGCTTCTCTAAATTTTATTCTATTTACTGGTACATGTATTGAGCAATGGTTTTTTGAGGAAGAACGAAACTTTTTATCCAAATTTTAATTCGTAAGCTGCTTTCAGATGCATAAAAATTCCTATTTGGGTTAACGCACAAAGCTACCTTCTCAAAATGAATTAATCAAGCTAACTATCTTAATTTATGAATATGCCTAATTTACTGCTGTAGGCCTAAGAGCTATAATTAAAAAATGCTTCCCAGCAATTTATGTTGCTGAAGAAAATTTCCTTCTAAAATATTCATTGACATATAACCCTCCCCCCCCTAAATACTGAATATGACCTGTTGGGATAGGGAAAGCTGTCCAGAAGTTTATTGAAACAAAATTTTTTACACTTTGACCTTTATGTTTTGGGTCGGAATTTCTTTAGACATTTTTTTACTTGTGGCTCTTAGGTATAATGGTGTCTACATAAAATTCACCGTGTAAATGCTACACCACTTACTGCCATTAGTGTGAACCACATTAATGACAAACTCAATATTTTTAAAATGTGCATTAGTGTGAACCACTGAAATTTAGAATCTGCGCTATATAATACTAAATTCAAATTGGTGTTGACTAGCAGTAAATTTATTACCGTAAAGAAAAAAGAGAAAATCTACAGAAAATGCTAATAGTCAAACCCAAAAGCTACAGTTACAAAAGGTGCAGAGCAGATAAGCAGGCATATTGCAAAATCTTTGTAATTTTTAAATAATAGCACTAGTTTGTAAATAAATGGTGTTTTGTAGTGCGGATTTTAACAAATTGAGGTTTAGTATTTTATGCGTTTTGAATCATAAGTATTTGGTGAGCTTCCTTTCTTGGCCACTGGGCTTTGCATAGAGCGAAGAAATAATTCGTACAGCTGCTTCCTAGCAAAGGACAACATTTGGAGAATTTTATGAAATAAAATACGAATATATGCAGCTTTAACCAGTGTGTCTGAAATTTGACAAAAACTTTACAAACTACTTTCCATTTTATAGGATTGTGATCCATAATAATTCAAAATTTACATCATAGTAGCATCTGCAAGAATATTGGTAAGCGGTGGCTTTCCTTACTTTCATTGAAAATTTAAAGATATGAATACCACTTTACGCACCTGTGCCAGGGGGATTATCATACCAGTGGAAGATGAGCTATAACTGTTGTATTTGAATGAAGTATCATGCATTCGAATATATTTAAGTATATTTTTTCCTCTGTTTCATGTATTTGGTTTTCTTATATAGGTAAAACAAATGATTGAGGCAAAAGGATCTACCGCTTTAGAGCAGTTGCAGCAACGTAGCTGGCTCTTACACTGGAGTCTTTTTGTTTATTTTAATCACGCGAATGGCCGAGAAGAGCTGATATCTCTATTTTTCGAAGAAAAATATTTACAGGTAGGCGATGATTAGAAGCAATTTGTGTCAGCCAAGTATATGGGTGCCAACTTTGTTTAGAGAACAAACTAAATCGAGAATTTAATGCAGATTTAGTGAAAGTGTAAATTTGGCCACTAGTTTCAAACCTTTTTTTAATTTTCAGAACTATTTTGAGCTGACCAACTGATGAATTTGATAAATTTACGAAATTTTTAGCTACTTAATGGCGCAAATGATAATTTTTTGATATTATTGAGCAATTATATAGATTATTTCTGCTTATTATGCTCTATGTATGGTCTCAAGTACATAAAGGTCGCCAGAATGGTGAAAATTTGAACTGAAGACCCGACCAGAAGAAGCTTTTTCATGAACTTAAATCTCTAAATAAAATCTGAATTCCTGAAATTTCGTTCATAATTTTTAAAAAATCGTTTACTGTGCAGGCTATACAAACCAATTCGCCGTGGTTATTGCGTTATTTGGTAACTGCTGTTATTCTTACTCGAGGTTATGGGGGTGGTGGCGATAAACAATCCCAAGTAATGAAAGATCTTATTCATGTTATAGAACAAGAACAAGTCAGCTATAGTGATCCTATCACAAATTTTCTCGAGTGCCTATATGTGCACTTTGACTTTGATGGGGCTATGAGTTGGCGGCGAGAATGTGAACAGGTGAACGTTACTACTCATATTATATATTATTGCCAAACATAATACCCCCTAAATTTCTTATTATATATAGCTGCAGTAAACTTACAATACAATGAATTTGTCGTGACCACCGAATAATTCTCTTTTCATCCAAAAATCTGGAGCTTACTAGAAATAATCGGGACTTTTTCATGATTTGGTATTGATGGAAATTCAATTTAAAAATTTGTTATATTCGAAGTTTACTTTATCATAATTAGTATGGCTGTGTAACTTTGCCAACCATGGCTTAGTTTTTTCTCAAATTATATTTAAATGATGTAACGGTGATATTCAGTTTAAAAATTGAAATTCATAAAAAATTTGAAGAGTGTCTACGGCATACGTAATGTATTAAACTATCAGATATATTTCATAATCTACCATATTGTTCAGATTCCATCAAAAATTTTCAATTTCATATCCCTTTTGACTGACCAATGTTTTGTTTATTTATCCTTTTTTAGGTGTTAAAAGGCGATTTTTTCCTGTGCAGCGTTTGCGACGAATTCATGGAAGCAGCGAGACTGTTTACTTTCGAAACGTACTGCCGAATACATCGAAAAATCGATATTGCTCTACTAGCTTCAAAGATGGAGATGCAACCGGAGGAGGCCGAAAAGTGGATAGCCGACTTAATTCGGACGTCGAAACTCGATGCGAAGATTGATTCAAGAGATAATAGTGTTGTAATGGGAGCATCCTTTCCAAGGTAAACAATATTTTGCCCTTTTTTCTATAATGTACTAACTGAATTGCAGATTTTAATGAGAACAGTATACTAGAATGATTCTGAAAAGTGGATTTGGTATGATATGACGTTTCATTTATTCGTTATAAGCGAATTCGTTGTATTCGAAATTTTGTGTACAACTCATATTTAATAAGTGGTGATATATAATAAATTTTTTTTGAAGTGTTTATCAACAGGTCATTGAGAAAACAGATGATCTCAGCATGCGGAGCTACGTTCTTATTTCTAATCTTAAGCAGTACGCACAGGTACCATATATTCGGATAATCTTAATTTAATTCTTAAACGGAGATTTTGTTGAACCTTGTATGAAAACTGTGTTCAATTGGTCAAATATAAACTAAAAATTTTAATATCTGTTTTGTCGAATAATACCCTTATACCTATTCTTATCAATTTGTGGATGATAATGGCTTACTGAAAAATTGCTGCTATTTTTTGATGAAATAAGGATTGGAGTTGATTGCTTATTACAAATGAAAATAGAGAAATCAAAGTTTTTCCTATTTTTAGATGAATATTGCATATTTATTCAAATTAATATTTTGTATACTTAATAATTTTCCTAGAAATTGCTAAGGGTATGTTGATGAGTGTCAAGTATACATATGTATGTATAATTGTAATTATGTATTTGATCAATTAGGATCATGCAAATGGCTTAACAGAGGATCCTAGCTATGGACAGCAAAGAGGCGGATATCAAAGAGGTCAGGGTAAAGGCGGTGGTGGTCGTTACAGAGACTAAGATGCTTCTCTGGCATAATTGTCAAAGAATGGAAAAAACCTTTTTTACAACAATTTGTTTCAACTCATGTTGAATTGGTTGGTAATTTCAATATCTTTGGAGAAGTGCAACTTGCAATTTGAATTCTAAAGTGTTAATTTTTATAGAGAATAATTCATGATTGTTGATAAATGAAATGGTTGATACTTAATTCAATCAGCAGAAACTTTGATTAGAGGTCTGAATTGATGCAGAAGTCATTCAATGAGATTGAATTGACTCTAAGATATAGTTGTTGCATTAGATGATGAAACTAAATTGACTCCATGAAGAGTGTACATCAAATCATACTCGCACTTATCGGTGCTCTCTTTTAGAATACGAATCTTGCAGTCTGCATTTTATTAATTTGCTCATTCGGTTGCTAAACTTTATAAACACTTCCTACCATGCTAAAGTATAGCTTGCTGTATATTTCCATCCTAAGGATTTAGCAGTTATCTCTATAGAAGAAACTCTATTGGTGCCTTCAGATGGTCTCTTGAGATGAGGTCCTACAGAGTGCGTCCTAGCATTTGAACGAAGCCAACTTTTTCTTAGGAAGTCCAGTAGCACTAATATCAGTTGTGAGTCGGTGGTATTAAAACTTGGCAAAGAACTCTTGTAACCAGTATTTAAATAAACGAAACATGACATGAGTTATTTCCAACTGCTATTTTTATCAAAAGTTTGTTTTAGCACACTTTACAATGAATCAAAGTTAATCAAAAACCATCTCTGCATTTTTAACTGTCTTCATACCTTCAAGGTCATCTACAGTGAAATGAATTGAAAATAGGGAGCATTGCCAGCAACTAACTACTTCCAAGGCAGGACGCATAAATTGCTCAACTGCAAAAGTTGCCTTTTTAATAAAATGTATTCCACTCACCTCAACAAGCATCAAGATTTTCTCTCCAAAAGAACCCATGTTTTTAGATGAAAACACTTCCAAGTACTTAAAATACAGTGTATGAATATTTTCCAGACATGTAGGAAATAGTTCCAGCATGTCCATTTATTTTACTTCAATGATTTCCCTTGTTTATTTCTCACATTCAGGATAGTAGTCATTATAATGATGCCGCAGCTGAGATTTCATTTTATTTATGATCTCTGCTGTGTTTATTACAAAAAGTATGTTTAGTTCTAGCTGTATCACTTGCATTAGATTCATTCTCAGAAACGACATGGCAACAAATCAAATGGCAATTATTAATTCATTAGTTCTCTCAAAATTTGTCCAACATCCTGGAATGGCCCTTTGTTTCTTTAGAAACATGATTACTTATAAAGAGTAGTTATGTGACACCACATTATTAACAATGCGTTCATGCATAAATTGGCTATTTTACTGATGCCATCTGCCTACAGAGACTATGCCAATTAATTATAATTCTTATCCATAGAGTTTTTCTTTGGCACTACATACGAAAGTAATAGAACATGAACTAAATTGAGCACATTATTCTCACTACTGTGTGTACTTTTTGCCTGTGGATATCTTTTTTGGCTGTATCAATCATGTATGAAAAGTGTTTCCATGTATAATGTTTCATATCAAATATTAAACTCATCAAATAGATGGTTTACCATAAGTTGTCACAATTTCCAATTGTTCTATGCACTCAATCATCAAATACTGTATTCTTCTGAGGAATGTTGTTGGTTGTGAAAGTGGACAAACTAGTAGGAGGAGCTGTTTTTTGTACAATATTGCTTAGTGGCAGGTCAACGTTCCTCACCAGGAGTGTATCGGCGAGGCGTCACCCGGAACACTGGAGATATATAATCCAATTCGAATACAACCCCTTGGGGTTAAAATTCAGCCACTGAAATCATTTGAATCTTCATCCAACGTTATAACTGATTGAACTGTCAAATTTTAATTTTTACATGTATCCCATTTTAAAATATACATAAATCAAATAAAACCCCTCTAGCATCAGTATTCGATGGAAAAAATAGTATGTATATTTTTTATAAATTTTAATGCGTTCATGCGCAGTCAATGAACAGAATTACAATCCGGGCTCAATCGTATTGAATTCTCCATCTTTCTGCAGCCAATTATCTGATGGATATATAATATTTTCGGCTCCATCAATGACATGAACTGAGTATGCGTGTCGGCTCTTGTTACTTTTGTTTTCCAGGCTGTAATGCACAACGGCATTGTGCAAAACCACCAGAGTGCCAGCTTCAACCTACGCAAGATAAAAAAAATTTCCTCTGTATATGGAGACGAAGCTTCTCTTTTCAAAGTTTGAACCTTTTGCATTCGAGTATTGCAAAAAAAAGAGAAGAATAAAAAAATTGACAAATTCATCCTTCATTATGCTCTGCTAGAAAAAAGAACTGCTCCAGCAATCCAGATATTATGCTTAAAAGGATCCTATTCTATACAACTTACATGCCCCATAGAAAAGAGCACAAAATGAGTTATGATTTTAATTTTTCTATTGCAGGTAAAATGTGATGAAACGAACAGTTTTGAGGCCACAAAAGTTGCATATACTAGAACACTTCAAGAATCAATAAAATCAAAGCACAAAATAACTTATTCCTAACCTAAATTGAACAAGTTTTTGAGATTTTGCACAATTCTTAAGAAGCACTTAGGAATTATGAAACAAATAAAAATATAAACATTTCCTTGCGGTGAGTCATGATTGCATATGGTAAAACTCTGCAGTGCTATGAATCCAACCCGAATTGGGAAAAACATACATCTACTATGCCATGAAATCTCTTGGGTAGATGGGCAATTCTTGTACAAAACTCATCATATCTCCATTTTATTGGAATATTATGAATTTGCTTCAAACAAGTTTCACTTATAACTAGTAAATGAGAAATTTGTTGTATTTATATGCAGCTTCAGATTTTAGGGTATAATGAATCAAATTTGTGGCACCTGCAAATCCATTATATCCTATGTTTATTGCACAGACTATTTAAATCCTAATGATTCTGTAATTTTAAAATAATCACACTATTACCTCTAGCTTAACAGCATCTGAAATATCCCAATTAGGTTCCTCGAGAGGATAAAATTCACAGCCTCCAGAAGGCTCTTTGGACCTCCTTAATCGTCTATTCACCCCTAATCTGTGACTACCCGGCACAGCCCACAAACAACCATTTTCTACTGTACATTGCTCAAGAGCCCACCAAAACCCAATCACACTCTGCGGCTCAGTGTATAAAAATGCTCCATCCTAGAATATTACAAAAATAGATTTATTAAAAACCTAAACACAAAGTACATAACTAACCGATTGAAATTGAAAAGGTGAAGCGCTATTTCTCTCCTTTCAAAATAAATTCCCTTTAGATTTGACAAAAAATTCATTACAAATATCTGCCTCATAGGTAGTGCTTGTGTTTATTTGATATATGAACCTACTGGCAGTAACACAGGTTACACGGATAACCTGATTTTATCTTGATATTTGCCGGATTTAAATACAAACGCAAAAAACATTCACCCTTATTATCAAATCTTACACGCAACTTTTTCAAAACATATTCCTTTCAGTTTTTTAGTCTTTCATTTTTGGCGCGTCAAGGCCAAACAACCATAAACTTGTTAAGGCATCTTATAGTCCAGCCCTATTTGAACATGTTTTTTGCTCAAAGGAGATGAAACAGCCTCTTGTGAAAGTTTAGTCATGATTATTCTCACAAAAAATTATTAAATAAGCTGCTTTTCAGCTTAAGAACCTTTGTTACTGCCAATGGTTTCAGATATTTACTAATGATTGGAAATCAGACGGGTAATTCATTAGAATGGTTTCTTTTTTCAACTGTTGTATTGACAATAATTTCTATATTAAAAAGTATGTTTGTTAGCAATCAATCAATTCTGTACATAGAATACCTATATACATTTTATCTACTGGTTATGTAAATTCGTAAAAAACTTTGTTCATGCCCAAATTCCAACAAAAAATGCATTCACACATGGAAATGTATTTACAGGTGTACTCTAGGGCTAAAACTAAAAAAAATTGAAGTGCAGCTAAGACTTCACATTCATGAAATCTGTAGAAATTTGACTTACATATTTGATGAACAATACAAAAACTGAAGCAGTTGCATAATTAGATTCGTCAGCGCAGATTAGAAAAGTTTGCAGTAGAGAGAAATTAATTGCACAATGATTACCTGGTGCGGTCTTACTTGTCCGCCAATACGAGGCTGCTTAAATATGTACATAGATTGGCACGCAAGAGGCTTATGCATGCCTAATTCCCGGCATATATTTCCTACTCTATGATCATAGCTTAAATCTTTGAAGACAGGCACTGCATAAATTTTAAGTAAAATAATGGTAAATTTAATCAAAAGTATGCTATGTTGACATATTATGCATATAACAATTATATGTGAAATGCTTAAGACTTCCCTCAAATATAACACAATGTTTTATTTCTTAATATAACACCAAAATTGTACAATATTCATATACTCCACCAAGATAAATTCTGCCAGTACACCTGCTATGGTTTATATTTTCAGTATTATTAATAGTCAAATATGAAACGACAAATATTACTAACATTAAGCAATTTTATATAATATTCACGGTGCTATATGCGAATGCTACACCGTGCAATTGTCAAAGTAGAAATATATTCGAATCTGGGTTCAATATTTTGAAAACATCAGTACGAAGCAACCATTGCATCAGTACAGAAAGCAATAAAGATGGCGCAACCTAAATTAAACTCTCAAAATCGTAGTCGGTTGCTGCAATTTTAAAATGATCTCTGTAAAAGATAGGGGTCATCCATGTTGCACTAAAATATATGGCACACAGTTAATAACAAGTCAAATAGCCTTAGTAGGAAAGCCTTAAGATCAGAACAACAGAGAAAAAGAAAGATAAATATTTTTAATCTTACCTAAATCATGTAATGCGTGTCCTATCTTGTTAATGCAGAGCATTTTTTCTTGACAAAAACTCCCATTTTCATCAAATGCGTCTTCTTCCCAGAAAAATCTGACTTTGTCACCACTTCCAAGAAAGTATTCATCAGATATGCTTTGTTTGCTACCAGTCGTAAATATTGTCGAACTTTCGTCAAAATTCATTTCATTAATGACTTCAGCTATGGTAGATTTTGCCCTCTCTACCTGAAGCCGATATAAAGGATCGCTCGTTACTTCCGAAAGTGTTAAAACTAAAACATGATTTGCATGCTTATAAGATGTAGGATCTTGTGATTAAAGATAATGTGATTTTATCGTTCGTAAAATCGACCAACCTGATCTTCAGACCAAAAGTTGTGCAAAACAAGAAAACCATCTCTGCAATAGCAGTCTATGTCCTGAGATCAAATTCTTAGAGCGATGAAGGTTGATGTCTTCTTCACATAAATAATTCAAATATTTTTTACCGATTGCGATAGAAAAGGCATTTGGTAGCTTATCTATGAGCGTGAAGCAAATTAGACTTTAATGCTGCTTAGAATAGATTTTCAGTCTTTCGTGCTGAAATGTCAAATTGTATTATCACAGCTGCAGTAATGAAAATCTCAACCATGTTATGAATTTCAAAAAATTGTTTGAATTTTTCCTATCGAAAAAAGCGATAACTTCTTAAATGTAAAACAGGCAAAAAATTGCCTTTCGGAAGAAAAAATGTAAAATATATAGTATTAGTGATGAATTTAAAAAACTTTTTCAAACGTTTTTGCAATCCTTTGGCAGTCTTCGACAATTTTTCACTGCTTTATGTCATTTTGACTTTTCAGGCATAATTCTTTGTGTATGTAACGTCTGGCTAAAATTACAAAAAAAACTTGATCAGCGAGAGGAACATTCGTCGAAACTGATCCCACATCACGATATGCAATTAGTCAGTAATGCCATCAGTAACAGGCTTAGGAGCTCGATATGGAAGTGCACATGGGATCAAGTATCAGTCCGACTCTTGCCGAATCTTTGACAATTGCTCTTGAATGCCCAGGCACTAACATTTCTTGAACAGCTACAGAACGTTTCTGTCTTAATCTGAAAGTTAACTTTTTTAGTGCAGTTTGTTACCACTTGGCGACTCCTCCAATCATTCAATGTCGTGAGGGCCACGTGGTATGCTCTTCATGTCTAGCAAAGCTTGGAATATGTCCAATATGTCGATGTGATATCATGTGTCGAAATCGAGCTCTTGAACGCCTATGCGAAAACTTTTCGTTTCCTTGCCCACATGCAGAGTCTGGGTGTCTTGAAAAATTTAAACTGATTGATTTGAGGTGTGTCTCATGTGTTATTCATGAATATTATTAACTTTGCATTGGTCAAATTATCAAAAGATATCGAACCTACCAGATGCTGTTTTCGCTTCACTTGTTCCATATGAATGTTTTCAGTTTTTTCACTTTCGGCTTGGATCACAAACGTTAAAACACCATTCTCTTGTGCTTCTAAATGTATCAAATCTTGAAATGTGACTTTCCCTTTTGCGCTTTCAATCAGCTATATTTTTCCATTGAAAAATATATTTGGCATACTGTAAAGTGTTCTTTCTTTTGTATACAGGAAACATGCAGATTGTTGTTCACATGATGTATCTCGAATGTCTGCATTTTGTTGCCCCTTACACGAATGGCGTGGATCGCGGCGATGTGATTGGACGTGCGATTCGGCCGAATTAATTGCGGAACATTTACGTGTGCAACATAAGTCGGAAACAGTTCGGGGAGATGTCTGTAACCATTCTATTTTTAGTCAGGTATATAATTTATTTTTTGTACTCTTGTAACATAATAATTAGGATTATTTATTTAAGGATGACAAACTGCTCAAGTATTTTGATTAAATAACCATAAAGTTTAAGTTTGTGTAAGCTAAAAAATTGTAAGCGTAGCAACAAATTTGCTTTAGTTTGGCCTTCTTTTGAACCTAATTAAGTTTAAGTGAATGTGTACAATAGGCCGCTAAAATTATATTTTTAGTTACAATTGATGCGTTGCTTTTGAAAAAGATTTGAACAGATAAGAATATGCCTTGATGGCTTTTCAGATTACAATAAGTGCATTGTTGCTGATATGTCCAATTTCAGAATAAATTCTGCAAGTTTAATAGAGATTTAGTATTTTATTTTGTACTGGCATATTCTGCATTACGCCATAATCTCTATCGAGTTGCATATACAACAAAATAACCGTTATCATTTCCTGTAAAACAACATTTTTGTCCTCTACGTTAAGAAAAATTGGTTTTCTCCTTCTCTAATTGATTTTAATATTATATTTTAGGAGTCTCCTGGCTCGGCTGGTTGGAATAGAGTCCGCTGGGCACCCGATATTGTTTTAAGGTCAATTTCCCAGTATATTTTTGCATAAATATCATTGATTTTTGCATCATTACACCAAATAACTAAGTGCACAAATCGACAGTCATTCAGCATTATTGACTGTGCCTCTTAACTTGACTAAAAATACTGAAATCCACATTTATAGTAAACACTTGACTGTATTTGATACTCATGCAAAATACTCTAATGAAATTAAAAAATGTAGCCATAGAATTAATTAAATTCTTATTTCCATGTAAATTACTCAATTTGTAGGAGCAATACTGATGCGGATGTGCTAGCAATTCCTACTTTATGTTTTTATTAAACTTTAGTATGAAAATGTTTACCTTTGCTATGTTCCGTTAATCAACGTTTCCTAATAGTTTTTTTTCATTTCTATCCATGGACATTATATTAATAAAAAAATTGCTGACATTCACAGAATCATTTTAATTTCATTGAATTTGAATGATTTAATGACGCAAAAATTGTTCTGAGAGCGGTATGATGAGAAATAGTCATCAATATTTTTTCTTTTATCTTGGTGCTAATATTTTTGTTACAAAATTTGCAGCATCTATTGAACGTTCAAGCAATGACCATAAATGTAATAGTGTTATAAAGGTAGCACTCAACGTATGAAAAATCTATATATCACATTGAAAATATTGTAAGAAAATGTTTAATAAATCATAAAATAATTTAAGAATGTACTTCCATGTATGTATGTTATGTTTGATAATAGATATGGACACGCATTTTTATCTGAGGCAGCAGTAATGTCTGATGGAACACTAGCATTAGTTATTCGTTACTTAGGGTTCGAAAATCAATCGTTTACATTTTCTTGTATAATCACTGGACATGGCCCGAATGGGCTACAGTACACCTATGAGGGTCCTATTCGGTCCACAAGTTCAACCCTGGACAGTTTAGCAATCGAAGGCCAATGTTTATTACTTTCACCGAACGTCATACGTAGTTTATGTGCCGGAGCAAATCGGTTACCTGATATTAGTTCTGTTAAGACGGATAACGCGAGTAACGGAATGCACTTGTGTTATAGCGTTCATGTGCTGCGCAATTTGAATAGCTCCGCTCCCATTCGATGAGTTGCATTCTCTGTATAGGAAAGAAGTGCATACATACATACATACACCATACTTGTACCATTTTTCGGTGTGATTAAATTTTGATATAAATATAAATAGGTGCGCATAAATATTATTTAGTTTTCTTGTCTGTTTTTCATTCTGATTCTTTTGATTTCTTACTTATAAAAGTCTGTTCATCAATTTTGTCTCTGCCCTAATCCTACAACCTATCACTTTGAATTTGAACAATTTAAATAGAAGAATATGGAATGAGTAGTTGTACTATTGTCACTCTGAATTAAGCCTCTAACGGTAAAGATGTATGTATTTTTCGTAAAGATCAGATTCCAGAATAGAGCAAACTTGCTGGGGCTAGGGATATAAGTTGAAAAAAGAACATGCAAAAATTGGTTAATAATTTCCTTGGTAAAAGTTAAAGTACAATATGGAATGGACAAAGATGAGTAGTATGATATGCTTTTTGAAGTAAAACATTCAACTCATCACGTGTAAATGATTGAATGCAAACTGTATTTATTTATCGAAATAATAAATTGTAAGTGGTGATTCTAGTATTAGGGCTGGAGGGAAAACAACTGTTAAAATACATCGTTAAAAGACAGTTATCATTTTACTTTGGCTAATGCATCGTAATTGAAATATTTACAAAAAATTCTTTAATTTAATTTTCACAAGATGATGTAAAACGGAAGTCATTATAAAAGTTAGGTATGGCAGTGATGAAAAGTTAATCTTGTATAGGCTGTTTGGTCAGACTAAAATGTGTAAGCCAAATCATTGGCATTTTTTAACTTACAGCATTGTCTGGTGTACTGGCAATGGGCATGAAAAATGAGGGTGTTTAGTTTTATTGTGTGAAGTACAAGTAAATTTCTTCACATTCTTGAGAAAATTTCAATAATGTTTGTAATCACTCACAAACGATGCATATCGAGAATATAAAAAAATACAAAAATGCATCATACATGCAGAAGTGAAAGACTTTTTAAAAATTCTCTTAAAATGAGAAAGCAAATACCTTTATAAAGAAGCTGTACAGCCAATGAAAAATGTACGTAAGGTATATTAGCAAGTGGGTCAACAAAACTTTGAATTTATTTAGTATTGTGGAAGATGAATAGCTTAGAAAACTTTTAAACAGCAATGAAATTTTGCATCACAACAAAATTTTGAGTTGCAAGTTGGTAAATTATTAAACTTTCCAAAATTTTTAACAAAAGGATAGCATTCATTTATTTTATTTTAAAGAAAATTAAAATCTAGTTTTTAATGCAGCCCTCATTTAGAATTAATATCAACTAAATATCAAGCCTTTTAGCAATTATATATCAAAATAGGTTAATATAGAGAACTTGTCAAATAGATTTAAATTTTGGTATAATACTAATATACAAAGGTTTTTCAACAATAAAGACTAAAAAAAGTGTTATGTGACTATTGACACTAAAAACCATAATGGAAGCCAAATTATTTTCTTGATAATCATTAGATATGAAGCAGAGTGTTTACTAATTTATGTAGATTTACTGCAAATGCTTGATACATCGAAAAAAACTTCTGTAATGAGTAAACTAGAAATAAATCTGGAAAGAATGAAGAAATGTCATCTGTTCATCATCAGATTTAGGCTGCCAATTGAATTCTGCATGTAAAGTGCTACCAATACTAAACCATTTTATAGTTAAGTGGGGTGAGTACAGCAAAACGAGTTTTGAGTTATTGAACTAATCTTTTCATTTTGCACTCTATCCATTTTGGTTGTGAAATTTTTCAAGTATTGCATAGGTTTTTAGCATATTTGTGCTGGCACATTATTATATCTAGTTCACCTGTTACAAAATGACAAAGCAAGTTAGCTTAAAGCCGATGAAGCATTTAATCTGTTTAAATTTCAAATTTTCCTCAAACTTCTGTTAATAAACTTTTAGCTTTTTTAAAATACTTTAGTTCTGATACTGGATAAAACTTTTAAAAGAAAGCTAATTTTTAAATTCATTCATTCATTCTTCTTGCTGACAAGAATTTAAACTAACTTGATTGGGTTAGGAAGCATATCCTAGGATTCTTAAAACAAAGTCTAGGATTCACAATGTTACATACAGCACCCAAAGTTGAAGTTTAAAATACCCTAGTTTTTTTTATAAAATTAACTTGCACATTTTATGAATTTTTTTATTCAGAAATAAGGAACAAAAACTAAATGACCAATAGCATTGATGTTGATGATTACAGTCCAGTTTCAAATAGGTCGATTCATCAGAGAGTGTCAACTTATTAAAGTTATTAGGCTTGACTTACAAATTTATATTGCAATGTTGATTAAACAATGTATTTCTAAAAATATGTATACTTGTTGAGTATACTTAGAATTGTACTTGGGTTATGGATATGTTACATAAACTGAAAAATACTCTTATGGTACTGGTAACAACTGTGAAATAAAGAAAGAAGCGCAAAAATAGCAATGCTGGTGTAAAACAATATAATACAAGTAAGGCAGAAAGTAAGTGTGACACCTAGTGAAAGTGCAATTTTGTAATAGTATGATTACTAAACTGACGTATAAACTGGAATAGGAAATAAGGAAACAAAACACAAAATGATTATAAATTAAAGCACAGTTTATTATACTCTATCCATGTGTTGCCAAGAATAATCTTGCCAACGCATTGTTTTAACATTATTTTCATATCAATCAGATTAAGTCGAATTGATTTGAACAACACCCTACAAATCATCAATAGTCATAAAAATAATTCACAGATAGTAGAACAGATCACACGGCAAAAAGTCAATTCCTGATAAATCTCCATTAATGCTTTTCATTGTAGCAGAGTACTGCATGGCCCAAAAGAAGTAACTGAGATTTTCAAAGTTTTGGAAAACATAAATCTTGGCCAGATAGCTAGTTATGAGAATATTAACAGAAGCATTGGAAGAGATATTGGCTAAAAGTATGGAAACATCTACTCTAAGGATATCAGAAAATTTATAGAAATAGTGTAGAGTTTGTGTAAAGATCTTTACATATATAATAGGATATGGATGATACTTCATATAAACTTTAACAACTACTGTAAACCAACCTAATCTGCTGCGAGTAATATAAAATATGCTTCAAATCCAACAAATCTCTCAGGGCAATCAAATAAATTTACTGGTTCAAAATTCATGATATCTATCAGTTTTAGGCAGAATTTAATGCAAAATTTTTTGTCTGCTGTTAAGTGAAAACTCGTTAAAATTGATGGTCTTCTATCTGTTGATAGATTTGAAAAAGCTATGACTAAAATATTTTCATAGCTGTGTTGATTTATTCTAGATAAAGTAGGCTATAGTTTTGAACTATACCTGTATCTGAATTTTTTAATTTGCAGTAAATATTTAGTTCATTTATCAAAGTTAATTCATTGTCTGAAACTTTTCAAAGGTATAATGTTGTGTATTTGTTTATAAAATAATCCCTGTTTTGATTTTGTTATCTCTACTCTTTACAAACCAACTGCATTGAAGTCTTCTGTCAAAATTAAGTAGTTGTATTGTGTTAGGACCTGACCAGTTATAGTCGCGCGTACATAACTGATGCATAGTTTATTTGTATTGGCAATTCTTAAGGATTCGTATTAGCAGTTCATATGTATATGTATATTATTTTGTAGTTTGGTATATGCCGATTACATATGTCCGGTATTAGCCGGTTGTTGATATTACATTTTATTTTCAATGCTCAGTGTCAAAAACGTCTATAACAAAGTGCACATTTTTGTGTTTAATCTCTTGTTTTTGTTCTGCATTGGATAAGCCTTTACAAGTTCCTAACTGTTAATTCTATTTCTCGTCTTTGCTTGACGTGTGCCTGACATATTGTAACACATTGCATAAAATTTTTGGCTGTCAAAAAAGGAAGAGTACATTACGCAAGTACTAAATGATGAGTAACTAAGAGAAAAAACTCAAATGTTTAACAAAACTATGCTCCAAAGTACAGTAGTTTATATTTAAGAATGAATCACATTATAGCCTGATCTCAAATGAATGAAAATTTCAAAGCAGTTAGATATATTCCATATAAACAATTTCTGATAAACTGTTATCCATGATATGACAAAGTAGTTATTAAGCAACTACATTTTGAAATAGGACAAACTAGCAGAAAGTTTAGATGTCAACATTTTTAGAATGGTAGATACTTACAAATTTTTAGTATTTAGCACGTACTGGCTTACACTCTGCACAAAAAAATTTTACTTCTTGTGTTTTCTCAGTTAAGTTCTGTTAGGACTTAAGCGGTTATAATCGCACGGGTTGGAATCAAGCAATGGTTTAAGATGCTCTAACACTAGGATAAGTGTATTGTATATTTTGTAGTAATATTCATAATAAGTACTTCATTGAGAGTAGTAATAGTAGTAGTCTGGTGCCATGTATAATTCGACTTAATTTGTGTAGTTTATTTGCATTATGTTGTTTCCGCTTCAGTGGCGGAAACAACAACATAATAATACGTGTTTCCTGTTGATTTCTTTTTGTTTCCTGCTGTAGTTTATCCTGGTAACTCAGAATTTTGTCCTTGTTCGGGCAATAATCTTGTCTTGTTCGTTTAACCCCTTTTCTTAGTCATCCGTTTGACAACACGTTCCTGACAAGTTCTTTGTTTTATTTCATCATCTCCTTTGAACATTCTTTGTGAGTCTAGTGAATCAAAAACTTACAACAAAAAAGAAAATCTTTATTAGGACTTCTATTGCTGCATTAATACCAGCATTTAAATTTAGAGCAGGAATCAAATACTTCTATGCTGCTTTTTGATATTGCGTGTACAATAAATATTTGATCAACAGTATGTGTAAATGATACTTGCATATATGTATTCTAAAATACACAAGATCTTGGATTATATAACTTGTAGCAAATTTTTAAAAGTAAACTAAACCACAAAAGTAGCTCTCTTTATGCAACATAATTTTTTATCAAGTCAATACAAAACAAATATAATGTAATAAAACTTAAAAACTGTTTTAAAAATAAATATCTACACTGTTTGAATATGTGATATTAATGCTAGTGAAAAATGTACAAAGTAAGACTCTATTTTTGTTAGGACTTAATTAGATATAGTTACACAAGTTTGAATCAAGCAACAGTTCTTAACTTTCTCAGTACTGGGACAAATGCATTGTTGTATGTTTTGTAGTAAATATTTGCAATTAGTACTACATCAGTAATAGTAGTAGTAGTAGTCCGGGTACTAGGATAATTTGACTCAATTTCTGTGATTTATTTTGTTTTGTGTTGTTTCCGCTCGGTGGCGGAAACCGCAACATTAAATAATACGTGTTTCCTATTGATCTTTTCTTGTTTTGTGCTAAAATTCTCTGGGGATATTTGGAATTTTGTCCTCGTTCTGTGTATATTCTTGCCGGATTAGCCCTGGCCTTTTCCCTTCAACACGTTCAATCAACCAGTTCCTGACAGTTTTATTGTTAGGAAAAACAGGCTGTAGATCTCTTGTAATAGTTATAGAGGGGTATAAATGTATTTTTTTAGAGGCCAAAATTTTTGATCCGTTTGAAACTGATTAGAGTCATTAATCAGAAATAATTCTAAGAAAGTCTTTTAATAGGAAAACATTGATAAATTTTTCAATTTTTAGTAATCTTGATCATACCATTAAACAAATCTTTTAAATAAAAATTGAAATTATCGTAATACCATGTAATGTAAAATATTACCCCAAGTAACCGGAAAGTCAAAATATCTAGGTTGATGATAAATAAATAAACAAAGTTACGAGCTATTTAAGTATTAAATGTAGTTGATAGCAAAGAATCAGAGCCTGATACGCTTTGTATTTTGGTAGCCACAATATACAGCATAACTCCGTATCTCTTTGTATACAAAAAAACTCTTCTAACGCTTTCCAACATTTCAAATATTTTCATACAAATTCTTAAAAACTCTGCACATTTTTTATATTACTCCATAAATATTTTTACACAGTTATCTCCACTAAACATCTACAATTATATCTCTAATGTAGAATGGAGTATCCTTATAACTGGGTATCTGATTAGTACTTGCTCAATACTTTCCAAAGGCAAAACATTTACAAACTCTCTTCACTTCTCCTATTCCACTGATATCACGCTACTGTGCGAAATATTGTTGGAACGGCATGTTGTACCTCAGCTAATTTGTAATTGGCTTACACTACATTGGGAAGCTCCTTACACCTATCAATTTCTGTGATTGATATGATTCTTTTATTTTTTCTTTAATTTTGCTTGTAATTTGTCTCACTTTTCACTTTAATGTAATTCATGTTGACGAATCCATTTAAATGTAATTTTAAGTATACAGTATGTCTTGTTGAAAAAAAGTAAAAACTCAGTTTTGATTCAATCCAAGTGCCTTGGCTTGATAATCTTACAAATTATTTTTCGCTAGAGGGGTAGTATCGGAATAGGCTCTGTCTCATGTCACTTAATGATGTGCAATTCGTTTGCTTTTATAAAATCAAAACAAAGTTGAACGCAACAGTTCAATAATGTAAAATTTGATCAACGGATAAATTCCGTTTAAAATTTTTATTTAGTCGAGAGGAAAGAAGAAAGAAATTTACTTAACCTACGTTTTTTCGGCCTTACGTTTTTTTTGGTATATATTGTTGCAAAACCTATAAACTGGTTTTCTTTATATTTTTAAACACACTTACCTCAAGTCTTGCATTATCTTTCCGTCACTAAACATAAAAACTTGGTACACTATTTATATCGGTTCATGTCGGCATCAGCACCAGTGTTAGAGAGCTTAGACAATCATGTAATTCGCCGAGTATCATTCAAGGATTTCCGAGGCGTTGGTAACTCCGTTCTAACTGAAGAGCGTCGGCCATTTCTAAGTGAGATTGAGGAAAGTTCGAATGCGATAGAGAATCAGCATGATGAATTGGATTTAGGTCACCATCCCTTTTTAAAGAAAATCAACCCCGATTCTGAGGCAGAATATCTAACTCATTCAGTTTCTAGCAGACCTTACCCTTATTCACCTGAAGCTTATCCTGATTTGGTTGACGAAAATTGTGTAGATATTGACAACGTCGAACCACCGTACAGACAACATCATTCTCATTCTGTGCCTCAATCTTCAAATACTCTTCTTGTGGATGAGTTACTCGGCGAAAATGAGCGCCTACGTTTGCTTGTTGATGAACTGAATACCCAATTACACGAACAGGCACGTAGACAGCCGATTTGCGATACAAATCACTCGAGCAGGAGTGCACCAGTTCCACAAACTATGAATGGGAGGTGCTTCATTCAGTGTAGTAACCAGCATTGCGCTAATTGGCTTGATATCCCTGATACTGCGACAGTTATCAACTGCCCTATCTGTAATAGTATTACGCGTCGGCAGTTGCACTCTGATCGTAAGAGCAGCGTGTTCGAATGTATCCTAAATGCTCTTCGGTGGTAATTCGTTTTTTCTTTGCAATGTATAAAAAGCCTTACGGTTGTATGCTTTCAGTGCTGGACTACTTGATGGATGAATCGAATCATTTATATATTAGTAATCGATTCAGTTCATGAACATGTTTTCTTTTTTAGTCTTATTTCTTTTCTATCTCGTTCTTTTCAAAATTTAAAAAATGTATCAAAAAATTTCTATTTGTTTATGTCATGATGTATACTGTGAAAAATTTATTTTAACTATTCAAACTTTTTTAGCAACTATTTGGATATAAAACTGACCATATTATGTGCAATGTAAGAAAATTGTTAAATATCATCAGCTCTGTAAAAATATTTTTTGAATGTATTTAAGTTTTGATACCTACATTTCACATTTTCTTCCTGATTAATTTTGTGGTTTAACTTTTTGAACAGCAATTTCGTCGATAAATTGCCCCACCAGTATATTACCAGTTTAAGTTGGAATAAAAAGTATTGGAATCGACCGCTAATTCAAATTTTTTATGTAAGCAATTTTGTATAAACAGAAGAAATTCAAACTGAATCACCGGCATAGTTAGTTTAAATTCTATGAATATATCTCAGTGGACTATTTTCTTAACATTTCTATTCATGTTGCTTCATCTATCTCTAGGTATCTATCACCTCGTTTGTTGACTCATTTAGAACTTCATTCTGATTTGATATTCTATCCATGTTGATAGAAATAAATATTTCATTCAGAAGACTTCTCAGTGTGTGGGTTTCCATATCAGGAGCTGCAGACAGCAAGGACAAAAGATGAAAAGCATCGCTTAATTGTTTTTGCTCCTTTCTTGTCCTATCAGAACCAGTGATATCCACTAAAGCATTTAATTGCGGCACTGTCTCGAGAAGCTGCTTTCGAACAGTTCTAGCTTCAGCTATAAAGTCTGGTGGAAAGCCGCATTGCTCCGCCATCTGAATGCCGTAATCCGTCGAAAGATCCGCTGAAGGACCAGTTGCTACTGAATGAACACGAACTGTTCCTGTGCACAATATGAATCAAATGTTTGATATAAATATATATTCGGCAAGTTTATTAATTCGATTCAGTTTTTATTTAAATTTATGTTTTTCAACATATTCTTCCTTTTTCATCAAAAAAACTCTATATATGTGTGAAAATGCACGTTGTATATTAGATGCATGTAGCAATCACAAAATCAAACTTTTGAGGTGGAGAAAAATATCAAGATATTTTTTATGCATGAAATGCAAAAAGTGTGCATCAATTGCACTTTACAGATTTGAAATAAATTGATGAAGCTTACAGGAATTTAATGAAGTCCATGAATTAAGTTTTTAATAAGAGTTAGAACTGCTGCAGGCATATTGTCAGCAAATCACAACAGAAATTTTTTTAGAGGTTGACTTCACGTTCAAACTATAACCTGCACTGTTTTCTGAAATCAAGCAGATGTTTTTAGCATTTGGAAAATAATCGATTAGCTCACAGAGCTCTGCATAATGAGTTGAAAATAATGTGTAACCAGGTTTGCAAAGTAACGCTTCACAGACAGCCCAAGCAATGGCACGCCCTTCTTCGGTACTTGTACCACGACCAAGTTCGTCTATAAGTGTTAGGCTTCGAGGAGTGGCGGAGCTAAGTGCATGAGATGTTTCTCGCATTTCTACTAAGAAAGAGCTAAGATTGTTTTCCATATCATCTGCTGTTGCAAGGCGAGTGAGAATTCTGTCTCTCATTGGCATAGTTGCAGCTGCTGCAGGAACATAACAGCCAATCTGTGCCAAAACTGCAATGCAAGCAATTTGCTTCAAAAATGTTGACTTTCCACTTCCATTTGCTCCAGTAACAATACAAAAATTTGATAATGGCCCCATTGTAATGTTGTTTGGAACATATCTGACAATACCAACAAATCAAAAACTTTAGCATGAATAGGGTTAAAATAAATGTATAAAATGTTAAAACTCTTTCATGAATAATTAAACATACATAGCTACCAAAGTAGTTTTTTTAACAGCATGGGATCCAACAAAAAAATACCAAAATATATACAATAGAGAAAATAATATTTGTGAACCACACTTATTACAGTAGCTAGACAAAAGAAATACCGAAAATCATAGATGCATAATAATATACAGACAAATATTGCTTCTAACAAGCAATCAAGTGTCTATTGTCATAACTTTAAATGGAATTTAACAAGAAAGTTTCAAGAAAATTTACCCTTTATTTCCATCAATAAGTGCCCCAACAACAGGGTGAACGCCATTGCACACCGAAAAAGTACCATCTGGAATAAGGGTTGGTCGGACATATTGAAGTCTACTAGTCGCAACTAAATCAGCAAAACCAAACAGCATGTCTAACAATGCAATTGATTCTACAACAGCAAAAAGGGATTCCATGTGACCTCTTACTGTTTCCATAAGGTCTTGCACAACCTAAGTAATAAAACATTTCTCGATCTTAATTAATCATTATGAAAACTATTGAATTTTAAAAGATAGAATGATGAAAAAAAACATATTGATATGTATTGATATTGTTAGATGAAAACATGAAATAATTTAAAAACAACCAAGACTTGAGAAAATATTTTTGTCCTAAAAATAGTTTGGAACATTGGTTAACTTTTTGCGCCAAAAGAAAAAAGTATTTATTTTTAAAAATAAAATGTATTTCAACTAGATTTTAATTTTGAATTGAGCTATTGTTTACCAAATAGAATCAAATTTATTGGTAGTACTGTTGATTGCAAAAGTAAGTCATGATAATATATTTTATATAATTTTTACTGTGATTTGTGAAAAATTATTTAAATGTAGGAAATAATTTATTTAGATTAATACGATCAGTTGTTTTTTAGTCCTCAGAAAAAAATTTGTTTTCAAAAACATTTACAAACTTAATCTGGAAAATTTTTTTAATACTAATTTACAGCTGTGATGTTCAAAATCTAACAATATTACTGTACTAAAATTTTAACAGAATAGTGTGGTAAAATAAAGTTTCAAGTCAAACCAGCTATACCTGGTTTGTTAGCAATAAAGCTTCCTGAAGTGCTTCAGTTGCACGATCTGAAAGAGATGCCACCTGTTGTGTTGTACAGCTTATGTACTTGGTGCTCTTAACTGCTTGGATATATATATCAGGCAGTGATGGAACGTTGCTCGGTACTTGAAGATGATACCCCCTTGCAGCGGTAGCTTTGACGCTACATGGTGCTTCAGGGTAGTCGCGAGTATAAGCGTCAGCAAGTGCATATATGTCTTCTACGCTCTGAAGAAATGTTTTCCTGGCTACATCGAGCATGCCATTAATATCAGGCTGTACGGCAAAACACTCCTGGTGTCTCATTTGAATAGCAGATTTGGTGAACGTTGTTGACTGATTGATGAAAAGGCAAACAACATTTAAAATCAAATACATTTAAGATTCTTCGCCCCATCTAATATAAATTGCATTAAAATATGGTATTTTACCTCAGTGAGTATGCCATTAATTCTGTCTTCAATCCATATTAAATTTGAATCCTTCAAGTTATCCACTATAGCCTTTAAAAGATCACAACTGCATTCATCTGAGTTTTCGTCTAAACCCCTCAAGTTATTTAATTCATTCATCCCTTCTTCAAGTATTTGTGCAATCGGAACTATAAGCTGGATTGTGTGCCTCAAACAAATGATAGTTTCAATACCCTTTGCAGCAGTGAGAGGGGTGACACTTTTAGGAATTGTGACAAGTCCGCTTAGCATTCGGTCTAGATCAGCAAATCTACTTAGATATTCTAATACTCCCGCAAAAACTTTTTCACTGGAAAGAAAAAATTCTACAAGATCTAAGCGTGCTTCAAGGGTAGGGAGATCTGTGCTTGGGCTCAGAATATTTGACCGTAGTAGCCTTGCTCCAACGCTTGTCTGCAAATAGGAAATTGCTCATAAGTCCATTAACACTTAGTGACATTCATTTTCTAGAATTAACAAAACTATTGCTTGACTCAAGCACCGATTCGCATAATGATAAATTAATACCTTTGTTCGATTAACCACACCAAATAGGCTTCGACGTTGATCAAAAGCACGAGCATTGACTATCAGCTCAAGATCTATTGCTGTACTTCTATCTATAACCATTCGGCCTTCATTTCCACTTGTTAGTACGACCCGAAGACTAGATGGTGCATGCCCATGACCAGTAACATTTTCAATGTACCGAAGTAAACAGTTTGCAGCAGCAAGAACAATATATGTTGCAAAAACATCAGCCCCCAAATTTTTTGAGGATAAGCGCCTCAGTAACTCCGCCCCCTTATCCTGGTCAAAGTATTGCCTGCTGACAAAAAGTACTCTTGATTCGTCTCCTTGATGAAAAGCTTCAACAACTTTTAATGAAAGCACACGATTTCGGGTACCATCATGAAGAAGAACCTCATTTGGCTGCAAACTTTCGAGATGCGCCATCGTTTGGGCATAACTCTGTGATAAGCATATCATCAAGTCTTTCAAATTTTGCGAAATAGTGTACGAGTCACATAAAAAATAGATACCTGAGTATCTGAAAGTACTGAGACTTCAAGCAGGGATGCATTTGCAGTATTGAAAACCGCAATGCATGTTTCACGAGAACGATTTTCAACAACTGAGCAGACAACAAGTCCAAGCCTTGCACTTATGCTTCCACTTCCGCTTATATTTCCATCTGCTGTCATTCCAGGGGCACTAATGGCATTTTTTCTGCTATTATCTTGCCTAGACCTCTTACTTCCCTTCGAACCTTGAATTGCACTCATTTTTCTGAAATCTTTTAAAAAAATTAAAATCTAAAAAATGAGTTTTGCCGAGCAAGTTGAAGTTATGGTGCGAAAATATCATGTTAAAACGCTCATTAACATTTTTCTTTTTTATTTCTTATTTGTTTTTTATTTGCTTTTTTATTTTTTTTTACAGTTTTTTTGTAAGATTATTTTTGTCCAAATTCGATGGATAAATACAAAGCGATAGCATTGGTTGCAAATCGTTCAGTACGCCAAATTCATCGTCGCAACAGAAGCAATAAAAAGTAAGTTCCAGATCTCTTGAATGCTTAATATTTATAATGTACGTTTATCAACACTGCTTTTTTTCTTCTCATGCTTAGAGTTTAAATTCGACGCACAAAAATAAAAAAGTTGTCGCTTTCTGAATTATTGAATATTTTTTCAAGCTTTTGTATTCGATCACTTGGTTGTTCATATAGAATTATATCCTTATCATCTTCAAGGCTATATTTTTTAATTTTTGCTTTTCTTTGTTTATCAGCTAAATTAGTTCTTTTTTGTATTATAGTGAAGGTAAATCCTAATGTATCCTCCTCTCGCCGCAAAGCCAGAAAGGCGCATTTTACTGCACCTTCGCACCTAAGACGTAAAATTATGTCATCCGGTCTATCAAAGGAATTAAGAGCAAAGTACAACGTAAGTGCATATTCTAAATTTATGTTCACCACAGCCCTAGCCCTCTTTATGTGACTTTTCGACGTGTACCTTCTAATTTCATATAAGTTTCAAATGTATAATTATGTTAATGAATTTTAGTACAATTTATATTTCCATGTTCGTTTTTATTTCTTTAATTGAATTACATTTATTTTCAAAAAATTGTAGTGTTCATTGTAAGATTTTGAAAGGTTTTACATGGAAGAAATAAATATAATTCGACTTTTGCTTTGTTAAGTCTTTTATTACTTTTTAACTTGAAGCTATTCTCGTTTTCTTGTGTATACTTAGGTGCGATCTATTCCCATTCGAAAAGATGATGAAGTACTGATTAAACATGGTATAATGAAAGGCCGAGAGGGAAAAGTTATCACATGCTATAGGAAAAAATTTGTGATTCACATTGAGCGTATCACCCGTGAAAAAGCTAATGGTAATGTCTATCACTTATTTTCCTTAATTATATTTGGAAAGTATCTCTATATATATAGTCAATTATTCCTTTTTCTAAGTTTTTCATAAATAAATCAATTCGCAAGTTATTTAGTTCCCAATAAGTTTTTGAATCTTTATTGAGCATCAAATTTTATCTTTACTTTCTCATGTGCAGTTGCTTTCATATTTAATAGATGTTAATATGATTAAATTAATACGTGCAAATCTGTGTATATATGTATATATTCAAAGGCTTTCAAGGGTAGTAAAGCTTGAAATTTACCTATGGTTACACAATAAATGTTTGCACTTTTAAAATGGTCAACTTTGCATTTGAGCTATTTGAGCAGTTGCAATAGTTAGCGCCTATTCTATGTCAAATTGCTTGTAAGTTAACGGTAAATTGATATTTATCACATGTAAATATTATTTCTATATAATTTTTTTAGCTTAATCGTTGTATCAAGTTTTACACTAAGTAGCATATGAGAAACAAAATAAAATGAATTATATTACATTGCGTTGAAAAATGCTGTTTTGCATTTAACTTTTTTAGCATTTACTTACCAGCTAAAATTATTTTTTTTGTCAGTAACAAATTATTATTCTTGAAAAGCTATGGGCGCATTTAATTTTTACTTCTAGTAAGCTTCCTGACAAGTATCACATTTCAAATTTGCATGATATTATCATTTATCGAATCTGTTTTAAGCGCTATTCATTGCAATAATTTGTTAATCAAATGTTGCACAAGCAATTGTTCGAATTGTTAATGCATCTCATTTTTAGAAAAAGGTGTAGGAAGTGATATGAGATATCCTTGCGATTGCTCAAATTTTAGTGAATATGCCTTTCCACTAGAGTTTGAAGCTATTTCTTCCAAATGCATTTTTGCTACAATTTTTATTGCTTGAAATATAATGCTAAATTTTGCTCTTTTATTTACTCGATCATTTTTAGTCTTTTTGATGGTACTTGCCGATCCAATTACTTTCAAAACCTGTAATATTTTTGTGAGATTTGCTCGTATGACATAATTCCATTTTTCTATATTCTTTGATAAGGTTCCACCGTTCAAATCCCTATTCAACCTAGCAATGTTGTCATCACTAAGCTCAAGTTGGACAAAGATCGCAAAGCTCTGTTGGAGAGGAAAGGAAATGGCAGGAAGAAAGTGCTTGAGAAGCTAGCTGCCAGGAGGGGTTCAGCTGTATCCGACAAAGATGTTAACATGGCTGGAGTAGATTAGAGTTTGGCAATTGCTCTGATTTCTAGTATATTGGTGTGCTTGAATGACCTACAAAGTTGCTCTTTTTTCTTTTTTGTGCTGAAAAGAGTCATAAAGGGGCCATAAAAACCTGAAATCTTGCCAAATTATATAACTAAATGTAACCCCCCCCCAAATGCTATATAGAATAATAAAACTCTTGATTAGCAATATCAGCGTGCCTAATCAGTGCAGCTACCAAGAATCCTCACCAGATTTTGAGTGCTCGATATGGAATGTTAAATTTGTACTTCAGGCCTTCTGCTAATCGCATTGGTACAAAAATTAGTTTGAATTTTATGGAAAGTCTGCTGGAAATTTTTTTGCGATTTTTAATTCATTCAAACATGTCATATTTCCTGAATTAAAACTATAAATTTGCAGGTGGTTAACACTGGTTTTCACTGGCAAGGTTACAACATAGTATGATGGAGCATGTGCTTTAGTACATGCTTCAGTATTTTAATATTCAGTCGTGCTGCTTGTGTATTGATATAAGAGTGCATGAATTACATATACATAATAGAGTATACTAATTGTGACTTCTAGTAAATGTTGAGAAAATCAAACCTTAAGTTCATATCAGTTGATACAGAAGAAAATGGTAGGCAGCAATATTTTTTTACTATAAACAATTACATGATTGACTAAAAATGAAGCATTCTGTTAGAACAAAATTTCAATCAAAAATACAGAAACAGAGCTATTAAATGTAATATCCATTTAGAAGGGGATGAAAAAATTTGTAAGTATTGATGATAAATTTCAAGGTGGCTATCGCAATCATTATGTCTGCAATTTATCACATTCGGCTGGACACATGGGCAAGTTCAAACCTAAGCTTTACGACCACTGTTCCAGGATATATAATGCAGCATTCTACTTCAATTATTTACAAATGAACCACTTTTGCCATTTTACCTCTGTTCTATACAAGCAAAAAAAAATGCAAAATCATCAACTTGAAAATTTCATATTTTGTAACATCGAAATTCACTGCTACAACGTCAAACATATTTTGAACTTACCTTGAACGTTAATGCCACTTTTTTTGGAGAAATACATTCAATGCCCCTAGAGTATTTTGCATTTAAGTTTTGGTTCAGTTAGGAATTGATTGTGTGCTATTATGTTATTTATTTGTTCATATTTGAATAAATTAGTCTAATACAGAAATACCTGAGTGTTTGTGTGGTTGAGATCCATTCTTGGCAACACAAATAAACTGTAATCAATGTACTACTGTTTTATATTCTCTTGGTCTTTTTCTGTGCCATTGATTTCTTTTCATTTGCTCCTATACAGCTATATTTTGTGGACCTGGCACTTACTTTTTTAATTCTAATTGAATGCTCCAACTCATTGTCCATACACAAAATTGCTTGTCTAGTACCACAAACTCAACTCAGGCCATTTAAACCAATAATGAAAATTCACTCTAATCTAGATTTCTACATTTTTTACAACTTTTCAAGACTTGTAAAGAAAGGGAAAAGAGTCAAAGAAACAAGATTGGAACAAGGAAGATGGATAACAGCAATAGAGGGAACAAGAGAAATAATGAAATGCAAGTGTATTGACTTATGTGTATATGTTTGTGTTTCCACTAATGACAAGAAAACAGGAAGATAAAATATATAAAAGAATAATTGATGACTAGCTTGAACTTGATGACTAGCCTCATTTCCATTCGCTGATTTGTGGAGAGTCATCTAGAATAAGAACAAATTCCCATTGACTGGTCAGTGAAGAGTCATCAGAATAATTTTCCATTGGCTAATATATGAAAGGTCATCAAAGTAAGAATAGAACAAAATCCCTAATGACTGTTTTCATGAAGAGTCACAAAAATAAGAATTGAACAATATCCCATTGGCTGCTTTTGTGAAGAGTCATCAGAATATATGAAACAGAACATAAAGTATAGAATATTCTGGAACATGCGGATCTAAGGCATTGTTGTAGTCCTAACACATCTCTGCAATAATAAACTTGCAAAATACTTACATTGCCACTAAGCACCTGTTAAGATTGTTGCTTCCAATAAAGACTAAAATCTGTTGAACAGAATTATTTCAAAAGTGACAAGTCATTGTTGACCTTTAATTGCAAAATATTTTAATACAGACAGACATTTAGACATAAATCATACAGTATATATTACTGCATTGCTAGAAGTGAATTATAGCAATGCAAGACAGACAAATATTCAATTATATGATGGACCAGTAGTAATTACGCTGTGATACTATTCCATTAGTTAAAGTGAGAACATGATGTTAGCAGTGAGAATTCTTAAATTGAGAATCTTCAACCGAAATAATGATGCAGCTAACATAAAAAAGGATTAACTGTTAACTGGTTAATTCCTAACAAATATATTGATTAGAAAATTCACTTTTAATCATACAGGTAGCCTTAGAAGTCTTATACTCTAGTCTTATTAATCAACTGAATACTTATATCTCCTAGTCTGTTTTATTCTTTACTGTTCTGTTCTATTCTGTCCTGTTGTGTATTTGTTTGTCTTGTCAACAATTAGACTGAAATTAAATCTGTTGAGTTATTTGCTGAGACTAACAGTACAGGTTAATTTTTCATGCACATGCAGCAAGAAAAACCATTGAAAATTGAAGCTGCAGCAATGGCCACCAGAATCTAACCAAAGTGGTAAGATTTCACATCAAGAGGAATGCATGTTGAGGTACCTCATTGAATGCATACATTAGGAACTAATTCTTTTCTACAGCCGCAGTAATTAGTTTTAGTATATATTATTGTTCCTTGGGAATTGTTATTGGTTGAAGACATATGTGTTAGGAATTAACCAGTTAACGGTTAATCTTATAACTATGTTAGCTGCATCATTGTTTCTGTTCTCAGTTTAAGAATTCTGACTGCTGACAT